>UXGD01004362.1:0-17377 GCA_900474315.1 Torymus auratus | reverse complement strand
TTGCTCCAGGAGGAAAATGCATTGCTGGAATATTATTCATTCAACCCCAAAATTTAATTTTTTGCCTCAAGAGGAATATATTTGATTCCAAACGATATTCGTTTAGCGTAAAGAGGATTTTCACAAAAGGATTTTCCTCTTGCCGATAATAGACCATTTCTCTGCGTGCAAAAAAAAAAGAAAACAATATCTTAATTTCTATCTCACCTATAGCCTTCTGAAAATTAATATGAATGTTTTTGAGATATTTATAAAAGTATACGGAATTTCACATGTATCTTAATTTTAATTCTATATGTTACTGATAGAACCTCCTTAATATGAATCGCATGTGCCGCGCACACTAATACAATAGCATCCCTTAATCTTTTATATTTGAAAGCCCATCCGTTCGGGAGGAGAGCGCACAATAGTAGTACCTGAAAAGGGTGAGTTCTAGGTTCTAAAGCTACGAACAGAAGGCCTCTGTAGGTGGTCGCAAGTTCCTCTCTGCGGCTGGTATTTAATATTCCGGTCTCGGAATCGTCCTCTCTATGTGCGGCGGCTAAAGTCAACCCTCAACGTAATTGTAATTTCGGGCTTCCGCGGCGCGAGCCGACTGACAATTTTCAGGCATAGATATAGATAGGCTTTGTTTGTGTGTATACGCGCCGACAGTGGTTTCGTTCCTTCCGTATTTCATACGCATACATTGCTGTGCGGAAGTGCAGGGCCAGAAAGCACTGCTTCATTCTTGATTCACCTGAGCATTCCTTTCTCTCTATTATAACGTCATTCGAAATACTCGCCGCTCCTTTGCTATATAGCGTAATTTTTTTTTTATATTTATCATTTATCAAAAGTATTTTTTTAATATACATAAACCCTTGCTCGTTAGTTTTATTTTTAAACGTGATGCTGTTATTTTTCAGTTGCATGATTAAATAATTACTTATCGAATATTGCAAGAAACTTTTAGTGGTATAATTATCATCAGCCCTTATGAAACTGTACTGTAGTTTTTACTACACAAATGCTGTAGTAATAAGTTACTACTAGTTATTTTCAGACTGTAGTTACAACGACAAAAAAAAGGAATGGACTCAAAACTACACGATGTGTAATAAAGACATTTTGTAACTAGAAACATGATTTTATGGTAAAATGATAACACTTTTAATTAATACTAATACCGAAATAAGAACGAGCTGCGGCAGCGCCGCTTTTGCTCAATGACGCTTTCTTCCATGTCAATTTTAAGATAAAAAATGAGCAGCAGCGCTCTTTTCGTTTCTTCTTTAAACCGCTTATTACCTCAATAGTTTTATTGGGATATAAATTATGTGCGGTCACATCTTTGAAAATTTCCTTATTATTCTATTATAACAGTGTCACACATACACGCATGCACGTCATGTAAGAGCAGCCGCATACCCTCATAACTTGATCAACATATACGGGAGGGGAAGTTTAGTGCTCTACTCATGTTTCCGAACAATCGTGTAGATGTTTTTCGATCTAGCAATTCGAACAATAACCTTTTTTTTGTTCATTAAATGTATAAAAATTATAATCATTTACCATTGTCTTTTTTTTCACAATTCATTTCCTCAAATCCGAAGCCTGGAAACACGTCAAAAGCGTTTCTGCATTCGAATGAGGATTTGCTTTCATTGTTGTGCATTTTTTGTTATTGGTCAAATTATAATATGGGGAAGGAAAAAAAGGAAGCAAGAGACAATAAACGAGAGGATGAGTCGTCAACAATAGAACACGTACATGCAAATTGATAGGCAAAATGAAACGGAATCGTCATTTAAGGGGTCTTTGTAGGCCCTCCTTTATCGCTTACAGAAAAGGGAAATCTCGGGGAGAAGAGCAAGCTGATCAGAATGTGCGATCGCACGGCCACCTACGCGTTGCCTGAGGATGTCTTATATACGCACGCTCGGAGATATATCCCTTTCGGCTTGTACGCGTATAATATACGTGAGACGAATATATATATCTCCTTTCAGTTGTTGTCGCGTGTGCTCCTTTTATCATGCGACCATAAACAATCCTTTTCTTTTTTTCGTTTGGCTACTGCTCATCCGCAACGTAGAAGACTGCGTGCTGATTGTTCAAAACATAACGAAAAGATTTTCCGTTCCTTTTGTGGAGTGAAGCACCTGTACACCGCCGAGCTACACTAATATAATTATACCGAAATATATTCATCGAAAGTCCTCCTTCATTGTTGTGTATTTCGACTCTTCATTCTACGACGTTGCGCCGCGCCTCCGTCCTGTCGGAGCGTCGGATTTGTTAGTCGGTATATATCCGAGGTTGAAGGAGAGCACTGCACGCAGCTGGGATAAAAAAAGATATTAGTGTCTGTTCGCCCACCGGGCGCCTCTCTCGTGCATCGATCTTGACCGTGAGCTTTTCTCGTAAAGCACCGCGCGCCAGAGTCCCTCCCTCTTCATTGCCATGCCGCGCTATTATAGTTTTGCACGCAATATCCTCAGCTGCGGCTGTGTTCTCTCAAATATTATCATGGATATATGGTTCTGCGTAAACTATCTATTACGTCGATATTGGTTATTTAAGTATTATTGTTATTAAAGAGCTATTGTATTGTATCTGCCTTTTCAACAGAGATTAATTTAAAGTTTTTTCAAAATTACCCTTCACTTGTCAACTATCTTTCTAGAGTTTATGAGAAAAATAAAAGAGGTCGAGAGTCTACAACCGAAGTATATAAATCGTTCACGTTCATCGGTGGCAATTAAAATTCTTATATAGTTTTAATAATAAAACTCACGACAAGTCACTGTCATTATATCTTATTTTTGTATAGAATAACAACTGGTGTGTATCTTGAGCATTGCTGGCTTTCTTTTAGTTGAAATAAATGCAGACGGATAAGTCAATTGGCATTATAAATAAATCAGTGGTATTTTTTTTTTATTTTTTAACGACTTTCAGCGTAGTTTTGCTCTAAATTTAGACGGGGCATTCCGAGAGAGATGCTGGCACGCGAGCGCGCTTCGAAATATCGATTTGTCTTTGTCGGGTTACTACCGTGCACGCGCTGCAGTGACTATTCGAATGGAACTTGCGACCCAAGTATTTGGGAATGTTCCTGTTGTGGCCGATAGGTAGTAACAAATTTTATCAATGGTTAGCCAAACAATCGCGCGTGCCAAAGTAAAGCGGGAACATAAATCAGATGTGCTTTCCAAGAAACATATATAGCAAGTTTGGCTGAAATTTCGCAAGGTATAATAACTTTTTCGTACATTATCTCGGTTAGTTTGCTTGTCAATTCATTTATTTTATTATACCTATAGCAAAATCCATTAGCCCTGCGCGCGTATTATTTATGATCAAATAATTTTTCAAAGCATGAACAAATTAATTCCTTTATTCAAATTTATTCAAGTTTTAATTTAATTTCAAAAATTCAACTATATAACGAAAGTATATAGCAAATTTTCCCACCTATTCCTTAGAGACCAATGAAAATCAATCTTTAATAAACGCTTCCCAACATCCGTCATGAGATTATTTTTCGAATATAAAAATTAAAATACAAGAAAAGAGGTATATCCACGCATGAAAAGTGCAGCACCATCGATAGCCTGCTGGAAGGCTATTAATTTCCAATTTTATTTCTTAACATCAGAGACGCAAGTGAGCATCATCGCAGCAGCAGCAGCTAGACGAAGGAGTATAAGTCTCGAGCCGCACGAGGCACGCGCCAGAAGCTGATGGCAGCTGCGCCTCGCGGAGAAGGAAAATGCATCTCAAAAGTCAGGCGGCGAAGGCGGCGCACTTTCCCTCGCCTCGCAGCGGCTCTTTGGGAAGAAAAGCCATCATAGCGAGAGAACAGATGGTACCTCTCCTCTCTTTTCTTATTCTTCGATTTTTCCTTTTTCCATTATACATATATATATATGCCAGGTCAGTTCTTTTTTTCGTAGTACCTTGTGCTTTATTTTACACGCGCGCCGTGCCATTCGAGCCGCTGAAGCTGCTCGAGCGAAGGGGGGGAGGGGGATCACCGTTTTCTAAAGATGCCTTTTCCTATATGCGCGTGCTTTGTATATATATGCTTCTATAGATGCACCCTGCAAAGTGTTGCCGTATACGGTGTGTGCGCTCTAATGTGTTGACGTACGCGTGGCCAATGCCGACTGATGCAGCCGGGAGGAGAGTAGACCACGAGTGCGATCATAAGTGGGTCCAAACTTCTCTACGGACACGCGCTTCTCAAAATAAATAGTCGAGATATATATTTTCATTCCTTATACTTTAAGAACTATAGTTTTTCCTCTGCGCTCCGAAATGTCGAAATTGCCGGTTAAACATTCAAATATATATATATTAGACGGTCACAGGGGACAGGGGATTTATACATGAATAAATAAAAATTGTCCTGGACCTTGCTCTGGTTTATTACGGGCTTTGGTATATAGTTTTAGGGATTACCTAAACTCAAGCGCAACTATCCGGACATACGCGGACAGCCATAGAGAGAGAGAGAGAGAGAGAGGGAGCGACAGCTGCATTGGAAATACGAGCAGCGGGCCCATCGTCGCAGATTATTATCGCGCCGCTATACGACGGTGGTGGTGGTGGCGGCGGTGGTGGCGACGACGACGACGGCCGCCTGTATATATATATACGCGCTCGATAGTTTTCGGAGGAGCTCGGGCGCGTGCCGCTTGTCCCCACCGTTTGCCCCCCCTTGCGACGCGAGACGCGACCACCGCCAAGCGTATAACACATACATACACGCGCACGCACGCATATATTTTTCTTTTCTCTCTTTCGCGAGGCTATACACTCTCTTCCGGAAACGAACGAGGCTCAATCGCCGGAAACGGTACTATCCGTGTCCAATACCCATACCTACATCACGCGTTTCGCGAGTATTTGTAAAAATTTAGAAAGCTTTTGGGATAATGAAAATATTTGGTTGACGACGAATGTATATTTAGCTAGGAGGTTTTAAATGATAAACGAGACTTAATAATTATGACGCACGCGTCTATATGCGAGGCGTATATCTTGTAGAAAGAGATTTTTCACAGTTTGAGCCGCGGGTATGTGTGGTATATATATACGCAGACAGAACAAAATTATAATCCTGACCCTATGGCTGTACGTGTGTGACAGCTGCGAACGAGACAACGCACACGCACAGGCTGCAAATAATCATATAAGCTGAAGAACTGCTTTTCGTATTCGCCGTCACGAGCTCCTCCCCTAAATCGTTGCAGATATACCGCACCGCAGACGTATGCATGCATATATATTCAACACGTATATATTCGTCGTCGTTGTGCCGAAGACGGAACAAAAATCACTGTCACAAATCTCTTAATTAATCTTGTATATAAGTATACCTTATTTTTCTGGGGGCTATCGCGATGGGAATCTGTGCCGCTCGTTTTCATTATCAGTGTATTTTAATGTTCTTTATTGATGTAAAGAAATTAATGAGAGACAAAGGTATACGTGCCAGTGGGGCATACTTTTCCTGCTTTGAGAGAGAGGCGTGAAGAAGAAATGCGCATCTCTCGGTCGCTACTGTGGTACGAGTGTTTGGCTTATAATATGCGATCCCACAGCAGGCGCTCGTTCTCCTCTCCTGCTTGAAAATAGAAAAAAGGAAGAAAAAGGCTTTGTGTTGTTTTCGGATGTTCTCTGTTTTGCGCGATAAAAAGGCGCACAAGGACTCGTGCCCGTATATACACACTCTGCTGTGTATGAGGGTCTACGAGGTATGTGTACTTCCGGTCACGAGGTGGTTCAACAGGTCAGAGAGTGACGAAGAGCAGAAAAGGAGAGAGAGAGCGCCAGATGGAACCACTTCCGGCCCTCGCACGCTCCGACCTCCCCTTCTTCCATGCTTTACGTTGTATTTTCTTGGCGTATATTCACCCCCGACGATGACGCTGGTATGGCCGTATAGCAGCGATTCAATCGCGACAAGTGCGTGGGAGGAAGTGTAGAGAAAAAATATATATATGTATATACTGCTGCTTGCGTGTGTACCCAAGGCTTCATCGTCTTTATGTACTCGGCGGTTTCGTTCGTATTATAAGTATGTAGACGATAGATTTGTACCGGCATTTGCCTAATATACTTATACTTGACCTCCATTCAATAATATGTTATTTATATGTAAGTAAATATACCTAGATTATGATGTACATGCCGATGCTTTTAATCACAAACCTCGTTATATATTATAATGTACATTATCATCATAAATATTTTTGTGAATTTTCGATTGTCTATATAAATACTATTTTTCGGTATAAACGAATTATAGAGATGAAATTCTCTTCGTGTACAATGTCGTTGTTGTTTCCGCTTGAAAATTTTAAGAGGCAGTATTATATTATGTAGTTACGTACTATATACGTATCTGAATAGACGGTAATTAACCGAAACGTTAGCGTTCCTTATTTTTCAAACATTCTATAAAGAATGATCAATAAAACTTAAATGGGTAGTTTTTCTTTTTTTTTTACTGTAATAATTATTTTAAATTAAATCAAATTAGCTGAAAAAATTTGTACACGGCTTATAATTCTGTAATGATATTTATTTTCCTACGCGGTTATAGAACGCCAGTCCTTTTTATCTATGTTCAAAAGATCTAGGAATTAAAGAAAGGCTGTTTGAAAACAATACATTGAGCTCTTAAAACGCTCGTAAAAAAAGGAATATGGAATATACGATAAATTCATTCAAAGTAATGCTTTAATTCCCACATACAAACGCCCACCTATTGCTACTTGATAGTATTTTCAGATTCGTTAGCCTTTCTTAAAATGTTTACGGACTATATCATACAGAGGCGCGCGTGTGATTGTAGATTTTAGCAGTGACTTTCAAACCTTCTGAAAATTATTTATGTGTGAAAGCGCATTTTTATTAACCTATTGTTTTTTAATATAACGCTAGAGAAAAAGAATTTATTACAATTTTGTCCTGGGTAATTACAAGTCGGGATAAGTGCTTCACTCTGAGCTTCTTCTTATTCTTAGTAGAGCGCCAATAAAAACTCAATGATGTTTCGGTGAAATTCAGCGATTCATGTATAAAATTAGCGAATAAATCGAAAAAAGAATTCCATTCTTTAAAGTCACAATAAATTTTTAAATTAATTATTGTAAAAACCATGTTTATAAAGATATAAATTATACATTTCGAAAATGTTTAATTCATAATCCAATAGTTCATAATGCATAATTCATAAAATGTATTAGAGATAATATCTTTTAAAACATAATGTTTCGAATAAATAATCTCACTGCTGTTAAAGTATGGGATGGAAAATCTACTATTTTGTCCAAGATGTAATATTAATCTTGGTATCTTAGATTTTAAGTTAGTTTGTAAATGTTAATATTATATACGCCGGACATTAAGTATGTCTTAAAGTTAACAATACCATCTCTGTTAAATAAAAATTTGAGAGGATTACATCCATAAAACTGAAACGTGCTTTATTCGATCAAATGGAAGTTGCACAATAGCCATTGATTAATGCAATTTTCGGAAAATCTGCACAGGAAGTTTGATGAAATCACAGTATAGGAACATCCACCGCTATTTCTCGCCAATAAATTTCAGCGTATTATCAGAATTCGTTAAATGCACGTGTGAACCTATTCATTTATTGCATTGTTTGCGAATCAGTGTCACTTGGATAAAAGAAAAATGACCGATTATCATGTCACCTCGATTTCTGCGCGAGAGTTCGGCCGGCCAATATATTGGAGAAGCTATTACTAAAATATGCATGGAACCACGGAAACAATCAATATATTCGTTATAGGTATATTTATCAGAATGGGCTACAGATTTAAAAGAAAAAAAATTAAATAAAGAAAATATTAGTAATATTTTTCCGAGACAAAGTTTAACATTTGTATTGCATACATTATTTAATTTTTAACAATTTTATAAATAAATGAATACTTCGAGGATGATCATAGAAGAACTATCCGTAATTGTTGATTATATTATAGGATGTACAATTGACGTCACCTTTAGTTTGTAGTAGAATACGGAGACGATTAAAAAATTAAAATCGTCAAGTCAATTGGAACTTTGATCATCTCATGTACTAAACTATAAAAATTTTCTTCATCTTATTTGTAATAACTAGCAACTACTGCTACTCCTACTACTATAAAATCACTAATTATAAAATCTAATAAGTAGAGCATATTGAGATTTAATAATATGGATATTTTAGAGAATGGTTCAAAGTTAAAAAAGTTGATTTTTCACGTTAAAGTAGTGACACAAGCGAACACATACATTTTTATATAAAAAAAACAAAACCAAGCAACAACATCCGCGGTACGACCACGATTCGTTGTTCTATCTATACAGTACAGAATAGCTGAAATTTCGGTACCCACAGTACAGTACAATAAAAACTTTTAATATGTGCGTAGGAACGAGGCAGTTAAGGAACGCGTTAAAATACGGTAAAGGGCAATGTTTCCCATGAGATATAATTGTTTGAAAGCATCTGCCTTCGCAGTGAGTCAGGAGAGCGTGTGATACACGGAACACTTAGTAATATACGCTCCGTAGGCCGGATATCAAATATACAGCAACGATGCAAATTGAATATTCTATTCGGTGGTCGTGCCGCCGCGTGGCGCGTTATATACAAGTCGGAAAGTTCATCTCGTTAAGCGCCGAGCGAGATTTATTACCGCAGTGGTGGTGGCGCGGCGGTGCGCGACTGATGCCCCAACTTGACGCGCGCGGCTTTCAATTACGCTTAATAAAAGCGATTACTCTCGTTAGTGCGGCGTCTCGACGATAGGATCTTCGGAGGTCTCGTAAAGTGTTTGCTGAAGAAAGAAAATTGTCTCCTGTCTCTGGCCACCCTCTCAAGTGGTATAGGTATAGATGGAAGTTGTCGAGAGAGTGGTTGGCACCGGACTCGGCCGGTGGTTGCACAGGTCAAAAATCCATTTTCCTCGCGGTGGCTGCTGCATGCTGGCTCTCTATATACGTGTGCCTGTGTATACAAAAGTATATATGGATCGCTACTATAAGGCAACACACAGCATCCTCCCATGCGGCTACACGGCTGCGACGTCGCGGCGGACGCGTGGCCCGGGGTTGGCGTGGTGGGGGCGGCGGCGCGTGTGCAGCCGGCAGGCCGTGCAGCTGCTGCCGGTGGCCGGTGTATGCCTTCTTCCCCCCTTTGGCGTATATACGCGCGAGCGAGCTCGGATATATGTGCCGCGCGCGCGCGCGGCTGCTACCCTCTCCGCGCACAGCGCGATTATAAGTAGGGGTGCCTGCGCCGCGGCTACCTCCAGTCGAGGGTTGCACGCCGAGTTGAGCGCTTCGAAGCTGCAGGGACCATATAGTGACAAAAGAGAGCGCAGAAGGGAGGGACAGTTTTCTATATATATATATAGAAGGAGAAAAAGAGAGTGTGTTGTACTGTGTGCCAGTGGTAGTAGGATCGGCCGCAGAGTGGCGCCAGGTGTAGAGCGCGCGCGCGCCGACTCTCTCCCCTCCTCTCCGGCCCCCGTCGGCCCAACTACAATATATCAGTGCGCGCGTGTATGTGTATTGGTGAGAGAGGCGCGGAGGCGCTCAGTGCTAGAGACTCGCGCGCCAGCCGCGGCAGTTTCACCCGGAGCGTCGAGGACCTACGACACGCGCATCACACGCGCCTGCAGCCAGCAAGGGAGCTAGCAAGAGAGAGAGAGAGAGAAGAACTTGATCTTTTTCTCTCTTGATGATTTGTGCTACGCATAAAGCTGGGAGTGCGCGATAACGCGGCGCCAACATGCTCAAATGCGCGAGCAGCTTACCACCACAACGTTACTGTTGTCGTCGTTGTTGTTCTTCGGCAAGTAGCCGCGAGCGCGACCATTGATCGGTGCTCCGATTTTGCGCGTGTGCTTTGAATTTCGCGTTATATAGTGCAGTGTGCCCCTGATCGGCATATATACACGAGAATATATACATCCAGTATACATCGCATATAATATATACAAGGGAAGAGAGAAAGAGAGAGAGCATACACACAGTGTAATGCCGCGGCGTGGATCGTCCGTAAAGAGGAGGTAGTGTAGCGCTCGGTCTTTGCGCCGCCGCCGCCACCCGGCATACGGCCTCTTGCCCACTTGGAAAGGAAGGAGAGCTAGCTCGGAGGACGACATGTGGACCGCTGCAAGGATTATCTGCGCGGCAGCGCTACTACTCCTTGTGCCCGCGGTAAGTGTCAACACTATGGGTGATACGATCGGATGATACCCTGGACGACGACGACGACGATACATTGATGGAGGCAGCGGCTGCTCTTCTGTCTCGGCGTCTGCTCGAGAAAGATCGTATCCATAAATATACACGAGAGAGAGAGAGAGAGCTACGCGTCAGAGATCCAGGAATAGCCGTGTGCCAAAGTCGCTCCGTCGACGTCGCCGTCCAGATCCCAAGTAGTGTCTTGGAGTAAGAAAGAGAAGGAAGGAGAATGAAAGAGTGCGCTATGCCGAGCGAGAGTGTATAAGAGCCGATCGTCCTTACCACACTCGCTTGTTTACAATCAATCGGCAGAGCTGTATATATATATATATATCGCCGGTGTATATGTATATATATTAATCATTGAAAATGAGAGCAGTTTATATAGGCGAAAGGATATGAGGAGACGAGAAGAACGGACTGTTATTTGTGTTGTGTGTTGCAGGTGCGGGCCTCAGGGGTGTTCGAGCTGAGGCTAAAGTCCTTCGCCAATGAGAACGGCAAGGATAGCCTTGGCAAATGCTGTTCTGGCACAGCTGCCGGTCCTGGTGGCGAGTGTTCCGGCGTCTGTCGGACACGCTTCCGTGTCTGTCTGAAGCAGTACCAGGTCAACATCGATACGACGACGCCCTGTACTTACGGTGACGTCGTAACGCCGGTACTTGGAGAGAACGTCATGAACCTCACTGGTACCGTGCCACAACCGAGCTTTGCCAATCCCATCAGGTTTCCTTTCGACTTTACCTGGCCGGTAAGTAACCTTTTTTTCTTCTTCTTCTTTTTATATCCGTGCGCTTGTGTATGTATGTATGTGAGAGATAGAGAGAAAAGTGTGCGGTACAAGGCTAGACAAAGACTCTGCGGGACTAGCGAGCCTGTGCTCTCCGCGCCAGATGGCCGGTTCTTTATGCTTGTGCCTTCGCATGTGGCCTATGTGTGCGTGTGTGAGTTCGACGGCTCTAGCTTCCGTTTTCACCGTCTAGTGTTCTCGGTATATACCTGTCCCTCGAAGAAACCTTCTGAATGAAAAGTTCGGGGGGGACAAAAAAAGCTACTATTACGCAAAACTTGCTCCGAAACTGTCACACATCCACGTGTGTCGTCGCTGTCGTTGCTTCGGAATTTTCTTTAATTCTATTATATATATATAGCAGCTTTTTCTCTCTTTCGCGCGATAAATAAGCCTCCACTTTAAATTACCTAATTGCTCGAAATTTTGCACGCGCTGCTGTTGCTGCATCATTGCCGATATATATATATATATACGTGCGCGACAAAGTAAGCACTGTGCAGACCAAATGACTCACTCTCGATTAACTCGGCTTTGCTCGCTTTTATACGCTGCTGCTGCTGCGGGGCTTCATCTCGTCATCTTTAGCTTTCCCTCTCATACCGCTTCTGTTTACGTACAACACACACTCCGACTTGAGGAGAGTGTATTACCGATTGGCACTGATTGATGCAGATTCGCGCAGTTGTTTGGAAACAGAGAGAGAGAGAGTGTAGCATGAATGAGATCAAGGCGGCGTTTAGCATAATTACCGAAAGACCGCGTCTATACACGGGCAAAGTGTAGAGTGAGCGAAGGGATCGCGGAGGGAGGGTTGTGGAAGCGAAGAGAGCATGTATTTTTAGTTTTAACGTGAGCTATAAAACGCGAGCAGAACGAGAGAGAAAGAGAGCTTCCTTCTTCGCGTGCGCGCTCTTTCTCTCTTGGACTATCATTTTCAGAAACGTTTCTCTGGGCAAAATGACAGGGCTTCTGCTGCTCCTGCGAAAACAACATTATATATATCCTTGTTCTTACCAATATACCGATATATACCAATCCTCTCTGTCTCTCAGCGTTGCCATAGCTGCAGCTGCTTTTTCTCTTTGCCTTTTCCCGAACCGAAGGCTTCCGTCCGTACAAAGTACACAGACGCACACTCTTTCCCTGAACAAATCGACGAGACAGCGCTTCGCGGAATTGACAGTAGTAGTAGTAGTAGTAGTAGCCCTGGCGAGAATCGCAGTAATAACGGTGAAATGGGTTTGTGTCCCGGGGGCTCTCTCTCTCTCTTTTTTTCTTCTTCTGGCTTCTCTTTTCTCGTCGTTCCGTGCGCCGCGCGCGCGCGCACCTTCTTCTTTCTTACAACGGGCGGCAGGAGCAGCAGCAGCAGCACATAAACGTGAGAACACTCCTTCCCGCAGGCGCGACACGTGCTCTATCTCACTCCCTCTTTTGCTCTGCAGCGCTACGGCTGATCAGCTGATCAGCGTGGACAGAAGGAGAGAGGGAGAGAAAGAGACTGCCCTCATTACCTCCTCAATTAGAGCCAGCTTCAGTAGGAGCTATAATGGAGCTCTCGAGGAGTTTTTTTTTTCTTTTCTTCTTCTTGCGTCTCGTCTCTTCTCGCCCTTTATATATATTACACCGGCTACTAGTAATATAGTTGTAGAGCGATGGTACTGACGCCGGCGCTCGTTGTTCCGCTTAATTAAACTTGGCGAGCGATATTCCGAGAGAGCTTTTTTCAAACTTCGTGGTGGCACCGTACGATGGCGTAGCTTTTCTCGCGAATTCGGGAGGAAGTGCGTGTGCGGTTTTCGGCCGCTGCTGGCTCGCGCGTGGGAACACATTGAAGCTTCCGTGCACCGCGGCGGCGGCGGCGGCGTTTGCGGGCGGAAATTTCGCTCTTTTCTTCTTGCGCGCTTTATCCCCCCGGTGATCGGGGAGCAGCTTTTTTCGCAGCTCCTTGCCTCCCATCCCATTCTTTCCTGTTTCTCGCTCGGCTATGACTCTTTGCTCTCGCATCGAGAGAGAGGAGATCCTTATACATTGTTTGCCGGGATGCCAGGGGACTTTTTCAGCTTTTTGCCGGCTTAATTCCAATCTCTGTAATAAATTAGCGGACGATCACGGTGGCATTTGTCTCCCCTGTAATTTATATCCTCCTCCAACTACTTTCTTTTAGGCCATGTTCGGCGCGCGACTCCTTCTCTCTCTCCTATATACCTATATACTCCTTCGCTTGTCCTTGCAAGAGACGAAGACAGAAACGATCGCGCGAGGAAAGGCCGATTCTCCATCTCTCCTCCCTCTCTTTCTCGTAGCCCTTTCGGTATCCCTCGAAAATACGCTACATCGACCGCAAACATAACTCAGCTCCCTGACAAATGTTCCACCAGGACATTCTTCGAGATTCCTCGCTCTTTCTCGGTTGTTTCTTGCGCCCTCCTCCCCCCAGCCACGCTTTTTTTCCTCTTTCTCTCAACCTTCTTTCCGTGCCTATACACACACACACACCTTACGAATTGGTCGCTGAAAAATTAACGGATGACCCCTCTCTGCTTCTATGTTTGATCCGATCGTATAAAAAAAAAGATGCAAAAGGTATATCGAAAGCACTCTGAAATAGGTGATTGCGAAACTGACGTGGGAGATTAAAACGGTCGCTCTATAACACACGTGTGTAGAGTAAAAAGAAAACGCAATTGGCAAATAAGTGACTTAGCTTGCATATTTATATCCTGCTGAATGCGAATGAACGTTTTGTTGTGGGTGTGTGTATACGAGAGAGAGTCGGACTGTTGACGTAACACTTATTCTTATTCCTAATGTATCTTATTATCTGTATTACAATGATGTTTCACAATGTTTATCATAATAAAAAAAGGTCAATATACAAAAATTCTAACATGTTCTGTTATGCTTTCAGGGTACGTTCTCACTGATCGTCGAGGCCTTCCACGACAACACGGACAACATGACGCACATTTCGAGCGGTAAGTGTCATCCCTCTCTTCACCGTCCGCACCGACGACGCACGTGTTGCGTGCAGCGAGTGAGGGAGAGAGAGAGAGAGAGGGGGGAGTAGCACAGCACATGATGTAGTAACGCAACTAGACCGCTGCCGCCGCGTGCACGTGGGTGCCCAGCGGTGGCGGCCGCTAGTGTTTCCTTCCTGTGTGTAACCCTAGTGTTTCGCGACTCCGCGAGTAACTCGAGACCGCCTCCGCAGTTCCAGCTCCATCTCTCCCCTTCCTTTACAAGCGCTTTGCGCGCGACAATTGCCCCGGCCAAATCGAATCTTTTACACTTGGCTTGTGCAGAGCGCGCCTTTCAATGAAACGTATAATAGAGGGGAAAAAGGCTTATAACACAGACACACACTTGTTTTCTCACTCGCACCGTATACCGCGAACATTCCAAATTCTTCTTTTTTTTTAATGCTTCAAATTCGGTGGCTCACAACCCTCGGCGAAATTCCCTCTAGAAGCGGCATTGTGAGAAGAGAGAGAGAACATTGTCCGGATTATTTTTGTTTTCTCTCCTCGTGTCTTTCATTTTTCGGCTAGCGCTCTCTCTCTTTATACGCGTATAAATGTAGATTCACGCGGCGGTAGTTTTTTGTTTTATTGCTCTCGCGCGCGTTGGATGCTGCTGCTGCTGCTTCCTTTCTCAGGCCTCTTGCCCGGCAAAACGCTCTCAGCTCTCCCCCTACCGACACAGTCCGCAAGCCCTCGTACACCTGCAACGACATCCCCCCTCCTCCTCCTCCTCCTCTTCTTTCTCCTTTGCCGCTTCAGCACTCTCCTCCCTCTCTGTGCTGATCAAGCGCCTGCTGATCAGAGCCTTTGTCGAATAATTGTATTTTTCACCATACCCTGGCCACTTTCGCTATCGGCTCAAATGTGGTATTTTCGGCCCGGATATATAAGTTTGGTCCTCCCTAGATGCGTAATATACCATTAAACGTATAGGAAAAATCAAATCAGACATGCATATGGCATGCAGAGTAATCATAAACGGAAGGTATCTTGTCTGGCCACTGAAACAGTTCGCTTTGTCACGCTCGGGCTATGAACCACTATTTGCTTAAAAGAAGAGCGAAACGAGTCTATGAAAGCTCATAGTGCATTGAAAGTATATTTATGGACATAGATGTAAATATTATAAATAGCGAAAGTGAACAATTGAATAATAATGTTTTATTGTATTGTGTGTTAATTTAGGGAGTGGCGGAAGCAGTGGCGATCGAGTAATAATAACGCGTCTGGCGACGCAACGCTGGCTGGACGTTGGATCAGAGTGGATTGAGGACGAGCACCGTTCGCATCACTCGATGATGGTGTACGAGTACCGGGTGACCTGCTCGTCTCATTACTATGGCAAAGGCTGCGAGAACCTGTGCAGGCCACGCGACGACAACTTTGGCCATTACAGGTGCTCGCCGACCGGCGAGCGCGTCTGTCTGTCCGGATGGAAGGGAGACTACTGCGCCAGCCGTGAGTATTTCATTTACTTTTTGTCCGTTCTCTCCTCTTTTATCTTTTTCTGATCCTTCTCTCTCTTTTTCGCAATTTGTTTATCCCAATACCCATTTTTACTTTTCTTTCATCTCTTTAGCTGATCTCCTTGTCGCGTTATACCGTCTTTGTTGTGTGCAAGAGTGAAAACGTGTCTATGAGAAAGCAAAATGCAAAAACACGTTGTCCAATCATTGCTTACTCTCGTCGTTATGAGTCTATACGAAATTTTAATTTACATTTGTAGATTTAACAAGATAAAATCGGCAGGATATTGCTATTCAATGTTACAAATGAGGACAGATCACACATTATTGGCTATAAAAGAGTAAACAAAGGGACAATTTGAACTTTGCATATGGCGTATCTCAGAATTTCTAAACTTCTCACGGCTCATCGAACAACGCATCGTGTTCGCATTTTTTAATTCGATATAGATATAACCTTTTGATCCAGGAGAATTCTTATCTCGTGAAACGACTTCCTTTTCGGTGTTCTCGTTCTTTGTTTTTTCGATATTTTATCTTTCCAAATTGGCACCCCCGCTACGTCTCGAAACCGCTCGCTGCCTCTTGCGCGTTCTCACGGGATTGCGGCGAGCGCACGCGAGAGAGAGAAAGAGAGAGAGAGAGAGACTGCGAACACCAACTGCTACGGGGCGATTACGCAACAACGGTCCAGCAGTACGCAAGGAAGATCCTAGAGGAGTATATAGTAAGCGAGAGCGAGCCGGCGTTTGAGCGTCGAGCTCTCCACACCAGAGCAGTTGCTAAGGGACGTGCGGCTCTCGCATTCATGTGAGTGTCTGTATGTGTGCATATGTAGGTGTGTGCGGATAGAGAGAAAGAGGGAGAGAGAGGGAGAGCGGGTGGGAGAAGGAGCAGCAGCAGCTCGCCTGCCTACCTCAGCCGGCTGCTGCTGCTGCTGCCGCTCGGCGCAACTTCCCACGCTTCATGCGCCCGCCGACGACTCGTGCACGGCCTCTCTCTTTCTCTCTTTCTCTCTCTCTTCGTCCTCTCTCGCGCACTATACACGCGCATGTGCACACACACACACATTTATACACACGAGGCAGATCTCTCTCTCTCTCTTGGGCCGTGTTTTATAGCTCCTGCGCCGCGCGGTTGCCTTACCTGTGCGAAGCTACAAACGAAAATCTGCAGGAGGGGCCCAGCAGTAGGCTTGCTTGCTACCCTTTTTACACACGCGCGTTCGTCTAGCAGCGCGGGGATATAACCCCTCTTTGCGTGCAGCTCCATGGGCCCTAATTTTTATCTTCGCTTCTTTTTATCGGTTACCCGTGCTTGTTGTTTCCATCGTGTATACTTTTTTATTTTCCCCTTTTTTTCTCTCCTAAAAGTGGTACTTTATCTATACGATACTTGGCTATGTCTTTTCATCAGTATATATATATATATATTGTCTTTGTCGATATATAGATTTCTAGTCTTCACTTTCGAAATATAGTTTTCGCGCTCGTGTCTCTGTTTGATATTCGTGATCAGTGGCAATTTGTCACTTTGTATCGGCTTTTTCTCTCTGCGAATATACGTGACAAATGCACTGCATTGTCTATCAACCTCTTTTATGTATGACTGATAATAACATAAATATTTCCGATTATTTGTTTATTTATGTATAATATTTATACTCATGCGAAGTATTTCGATACATTATGTCTATCGTATTTAACCCTTTCAGTCACGTAATTCATTCTCAAAAATATGATTTTTTTGCCATAAATTTATTTATAACAATTATAAACAATTATAAATCCGAAAAGTATCAATATATTTCTCAAGCTTAAGTATTT
>UXGD01004361.1:0-17382 GCA_900474315.1 Torymus auratus | reverse complement strand
TATAGATCTCATATGAAATCTATATGAGATCTCAATTACAATCTCATATGAGATCTCATATTATATTTTCACGCGGGCATGTATACATTTAGAGCGAATCATGCCTCGATTCAATGTACAACGCTGCCTGGCCAGGAACTGGTGACAGCCGATTTATGAAAGACGTACTGGTGGTCTTATCACAGAAGCCTCTGACTTTTACAGCTAAAGGTTGCATGCTTGTCCAGATGGAAATGTTCTCAAAAGTAATTGAAACTATAATATTTCATAACTGCATATCGACGGCTGAGCGGAACAACGTCTTATCTCGCCGCGCGGACGAAGAACGTCGTATCGGTCGTATCTCGCCGTATATCGTGGCCATCACGTACTGGCCGTAAAAGCACCGAGATACGACGTTCTTCGTCTGTCCGGCGAGATGTGTCGTTCTTCAACCGCCCGGTGAGATAGAACGTTCTTCGTCCGCGCGGCGAGATATGACGTTTGTTCCGCTCAGCCGTCGATATCCAAACGTGATATTTAAATTATTTTTTCTATTGGCAAATATTCATATGTTCTTATATACAATAATCTGTATTTTTCTAGATTGTTAATACTTCGGTATCATACTTCTTTTTGCTACAAACTTTAGACGAAGCTTCACAGCATTGAATTCTTTGGACATAGTCAAAATAAATGATGCAGTTACGAAAATAAAATTATCTAGAAATAAATAACTGTTACGTATGTAGAAAAATGAATAAAAAAATGTGAAGAAAAAAATAATGCGACGAGCGGGACGACTCTCGTCTTCTAAGTTGTCCAAACATCGACGGAAACCTCCGTGACACAAGATACATTTGATTGTATTTTGGTTTTTAAAATTTTATATGAATATTTACATTGCTGTTGACTGTAGACTGATTCAACAATAGTTAAGTATGTAGCACAAAATATTTGTATTAATCTACAGGTATTGTAATTTGTTGTTATCGCGGTTTTAATAAAGTACTTGATGCAGTTACGATTGGTTCTTTTAGTATACAGCGCTCTCAGCCCGATTATACATCGACGGCTGAGTGGAACAACTTTCTATACACTGGCCACGTACTGGCCGTAAAAGCACCGAGATACGACGTTATTCGTCTGGTGACATATAGGACGTTCTTTGTCCGCGCGCCGAGATAGAACGTTGTTCCGCTCAGCCGTCGATATATACTTCTTGAATTTGTACAGTTTCTAGTGATTATTAACATTAGAAAATGCTTATTTATGGTCGATGATTTGCATTCTGCCAGTGGGACTTATAAAAGACGTATATATTGTTTCATAGAGATTTCAGTAATATGAAATTGATCTAAACGATGAACTAATATTCAAAACAATACTAATTAAAGTATCAAACTACTTAGATAAAATCTCGATAATGATATTCAATCAACATTAGCATGATTTATCCATCAAGTAACCCGATCAAATTTATTTTAAATTGTAGGCTTTTCATCATCCTCTAATGGTGGCTTGCATTATTTTTGACTCCTTACTTTTTATGACTGCATTTATAAATAATTTTATACGTACATCTTCATCTCTTCACTAACCCATCGTCACGGAATACCCCTCGCGTTCTTCAATTTCAAACGTGTTAAAAACTTCATCAATCAAATCTTTAAATTTTCAGCAACACCTACATAAGTACATTTCACAATCACTAACCTTACTCATCCACATCTCGCTTCTAACTACCTCTTTCGCTTCCCCCTCTACTCTCCCGCCATCTCAAGCGGTTCTCTATTCTCGACCACACGATATTAAAACTTTAAACCGCAAAATGCTGCGACCACTTTATTTTATATGTCATGCAACTTTTATACTGCGGTACTTGTTAAAAAAAATCAATGAACGTCGCATCCACGGGACGTTTGACAGTCGTCAGTCGTCGTCAGATGCGCTTCGGATAACAAGAATTAGATTATGGAGAGCCAAGTGAAGAAGTACGAAAAGTATTCGGGATCAATTAAGCGGATGCTGTTGTTCGCCGGAGTCTGGCCGGACTTGAATAAAGCCGTGAAGGGAGTGGTAGGATCGTTGGCGATTTTCTCAACGGCTCTCGCAGGGCTTGGGGCGCTGAATTTTTGTATCCACAATGCGTCTAACGTCTTGATATTGACGAAGGACATAGGATTGGTGATTAGTTTGTTCTCAGCGACCTTGAAGGTACATGTATCAATGCACGAATATATCTGTGACTTCCAGGAATAACCACTTATCTCCACTTTTCATTATTTCGAGTAAATCGAGTTTTTAGTTTCGCATCGGTATTGTGAATCAAGACAAATGAGATCGAATGCAACACTGCATCTATGAATATATATATTTTACCATAGTAACTAGACCAAATAGCGTTCATGTCTTGTAAAGCGACTTTCACTTACGTGGTTATTCCGGGAATAAACAAAAATTTTAGTGGACTTCCCAGCACATGAGTTTCCACTACACTAACAAATCGACCTAATCAAAATATAATCGTATGCTATTCTGCTCAAGGTCTCCATCTTTCTCTTGCACCACGACGACGTAGTATTCCTCAACGATCACCTGACGACTCGCTTCACCTTGGACCTCGACGACGCGAAGCACCGTCCACTCATGCTACCCCGACTATCCACGTTCTCGAACCTCTACTACGCGCTGACCTACGGTGTCGGCGCGACATACCTCCTCTCCAACTTCGTCATTCCCATCCTCGCGCTACGTCACGGAAAGTACGTTCCTTGCACCTCAGCCCGCTACCCCATTAGCTTTGAGCCTGGTGATCCGATCTACTGGACAGCTCAGCTCGTAACGGCCACTGGTGGATTCTTCGTCTGGATGGCTACCTGTGGCGTCGATTCCATGTTTGGGGTGTACGCGTTGCAGCTGTGCGGAGAGTTCAAGGTGTTGGCGAAGATGTTCGAGGAACTGAGGAGTAGTGAGGATTATAGGATGGATCTGAGGGAGTGCATTAAGAGGCATCATCTGCTGATGAAGTCGAGGGATGCCATGCAGAGGCTCTTCGGATTGCTGTCCATTTGGCTAGCCGTGACGAGCGCTATTGTCCTGTGTACCATCGTGTTTCAGGCGATGCAAGTGCGCTAGCATTCTGAAATTACAATTATAACTTTGTTTGATAAAGTATAGTATCAAATGTTGCGCAATTTTTTTTTCAAGGTAGATAGTCCATACCGTTAGTATTTTTAAACTTGGCTTCTTCGCCAGCTACATGTTCATGAAGCTCGTGCAAGCGTTTGCTTACGCGTGGTTTGGTCAGCTTATCGCAGACGAGGTAATTTATAAGGTTTCGCGATAAAGATAGACAACCATATTATAAGAAAAAGTTTGTAAATTAAAACGTTATAATTATGATATTTTTATTTGCTTATTTCAGAGCGAAACGTGTCTGCACTCAATATACAATGCCGAATGGCCGGCGTCAGGAGACACGAAATTCATGAGTGATGTTCTTATCGTATTGTCACAAAGAGCATTGTTTTTCAAAGCTAAGGAATGCATGAAACTTAGTATGGAAACCTTTTCAAAAGTAACGTATGGCAATGTTGATATACGATGAATTGTAAATTTTTAAATTTGTAAAATATTGTAGTAAGTATTATATTTCTTTTTTGCAGATTTTAAATACATCAGTATCATATTTCTTCTTACTCCAAACGTTAAGTGAGGGGTCGAATGACTAACATAACAAAATGGAAGAGGGAGAGAGATAGTATAAAAAGAAATATGAAATTAAAAACCATGAAATAATTTTATAAAATTAATACCAATTTGATAAATTTTAGAGAAACATGAAAAGCATTGGACTGAGTTGTTTTTAAATATGAATGAAGCAACTAATAAGAATTTTTTTATCGGTCTTACAGTCTTATAAATTAAAATAATAAAAACTTTCTACGAAAGTATACAATAAGGAAAGTATCAGTTTTTTCTGTATGCCTAATCTATAAAATAATAAAATTTATGATTTTCTAAAAGGAATCAAATAAATCCTAGCGAAAAAAATCTTTACTTCTTCGAAGCAATAATATATTGCTCAACCAATTGTATGTAAGTACATTCACATTGTTCATTGCAAATTAAACAATCGAAAATTGTGAAATCAAGTATCCATAGCCATGTGATGAAAAAAACTCTCCGAAATAACTATATGACTGTTCTCAAAAATTTATTCAAATTTCTGCATCCTTTATTGTAGTCAAGTATCGGTAAGTTAACTTGACTAAAATAATAGAACTTTTCGTAC
Source organism: Torymus auratus (assembly GCA_900474315.1). NCBI lineage: Eukaryota > Metazoa > Arthropoda > Insecta > Hymenoptera > Torymidae > Torymus > Torymus auratus. Next base: position 13,106 of record UXGD01004361.1, on the reverse strand, counting down.
TTCGGGTGCAAAATTACATTTTACGTCCACGTGATAATGTACTCGAGCGCTAGCGAAGTTGGCTTCAGGGCTTATTTACACATAAGAGTGTAAAATCTTACACCATAATCTTCTCCATAAATCCTTTTTGTTGCAAACATATTGTGGACCCTTTACAAAACAATGGTACATATAGTTACCATCCCTATTATTCCTTATTTTGTCTGAATATTAAACTCTCTATAGTATAATATTACGCATCTTGGAAGGACAAGAGAAGAGAAGTCTAGAGCTGCTCTAGCATGGGTGGTCCTCCGATCTCCCATACATACTTGGCGGGCCCGACGGTTTGCAGTTTACAGGTGGACTTTTCATAAATGTAGAATACTAAATTTTTGCAAAAATTTATTATCCATTATGTTTATATAAGCACTATAAATAATTACAGTCGCTCTAATTTCTAATTAATTCCGTTTAAGTACAATAATCCTACCTACATATACTGTGTGTGCAATCATGATTTACTTTTATTACCCAAAATATTTTTTCTTGTTTCCGTCCTTTTTTAGACGCTAAAAAATTCATATAAATGTATAGTCTATATTGAAAAGAGCTTGTAGGCGTCTTTTTTTAAACCCTGAAAAATTCATATAAATTTATAGCTTATTTGAAAAGAGCTTTATACACTTTACTAACATAGATTCTGGATCAGTATTTAATATCTAGAGGCATCGATTTATACATTTTACCTGATTTTTTAACATATGAATATTTATATGAAAATGACCATCATGTCTACACCTTTCTTCTTAATCCCTTGTTCCAAAACATCCACACTCCCAAAATCGAAAGAATGCCAACAATTTAAGCAATGTTCCTTCAAACCTGGTGTAAAATTTGCGCTACGTACACTATTATAGTGATGTTGATACATTCTCTTTTTCAAATATCTACCCGTTTGACCAATATAACATCCATTATTACAGTTCTTACAATTAATTTTGTAAACTTCTCCCGATTTTAAACCTTTATCATCCTTGTCATTCATTGCTGTCTTTCATCGCTCAGTTTAATTAAAAAAAAAATCTGCCACATAACAATAAAGTAAATAAAGCTCTATTTATTATTTCGTGATTCCAGAAGTCTCGAAAATTTTAGAGAACAATGTCATAATAAGAAGACAAATTAAAAAAAAAACAAATGATAAAGTCCAGTTATTGCCGTGGTAGATAACATTAATGGCAATATTGACTGTCGGTTATCTTTTTCATGCTACCGTGAAAAACTAAAAGCCTTCAATCCAAAAGTAAAAATTCTAATTTTACTAAGTATAAGTAATCGATAATGAAAAATGATAATTATTTACTTTTTAATAATTACTTTTATATTTAGTATTTATACCAGGTTTAAACAATAGCTTGAGCAGAGCTGGAAATATATTAATAAAATCGGTTCACATCCTATAGTTTTCAGCTTATAGTTAGCGAGATTTGATTATAGCAAAAATCCATTGCTTTTCAATTTTTTGTTTTTTTTTTCAAATAAGCAAGACAATAATTTTTAAGATATTAAAGAGAAAGTAAGAATCGATAGTATTGAAAATATAAAAAGTTGTACGATAGGGCATACCTTAAATTGCATTCATTTTTATATTATATTTATTTAACTTATAAGTAGAGAGCATGGTCTCCGCAAAATGGATTTTGATCAGACATGTGGGAGCAATTTATTTTTTGATGCGTAAAAATGTAACTGAGTATCCGTACTTGATCCGAATTTTTAAACCATTTCGAAAATATAAAAATGTGTATGGTTACAATGAATAGAAGATTCGTTATTTTTCACAAACTGAAGAAGATTCAAAATTAAATACTTAACTTATGGCTTTCCACGACCAAATTCCATTTCAGGTAAATCTATTTAAAAAAAAAAAAAAAAAACCATGAACTCTCTTTCTCAATACTTTCAACTGTATATTATCGTCTCCCTATTATATTATCACATTATCACATATTATATGGAATCAAAATCAGTACTCATATTAATTTTCCCAAATCACTCTAATCATTATATTGGATCAACTAGAATTCAAATTCACGGCGACTCTCGCCTAAATTCACATCCCGATCACCGATTCACCTGTCAACCATGTAAATTCTCGTAAACAATCATAACCAACCCCAAATCATGCAAGCTCACCTATATAAAATCTAGTCCTTACAGCAAACAAACACCACAGTCCCCAATACTTAATAAAGTAAGTATACTAGAAAAAGGCTGCAGCGAGGGACAACGAAATGGGGATAGGAAGCGAGCGGGAGCCGGGTTTCGACGCGCGGCTCCGGCATGTCAGAATTGGCGAGAACCGCGTCGCCGAGATGGAGTGTCACGTGCAGGCCTTGCGCGAGAGGCTCTGCCGGCTGGAGAAAATGCTGCCACCCCGATGCAATGACATCGAGCGACCCCGATTCGAGGAGGACGCTTGTAAAGGAATAAAGGATAAAAAAGGTTATAAGTCGTATTGAAGTTGAGATTGGTTTGAATAAAGCAATGGTTTGTGATTGTTATTTGCTGTTAGAGTAATTGTTAAAGAGTTTAGTTTGTATTTGTGTAAATTTGAAAATAGATATTCGTGCGTATTCAAGAGGAATCAAATTTTTTATTTGCTGTTCTCTAACAATTAATAATTACTATAAAATTAGTAGATACAGTTACTAAATAATATTATTGAGCAACGTGTTTAACTAATTTTTAGAGTATTTTTAATTTTTTTAAGACAATCGCTATTGATCAAGTCAAGTCCAATAAACTTCTGCGCGTTTTCGAAAAAGCAATCGAAAATGAATGAATGTTTGACTTTCTCTTTCGCCCCCTTCACTGGGCTTCGCAATTAAAACTTCGCGCGATTCACCCCGAAATAGAGGTTAAAAGCTTTGAAATCACTTTGCCAAGTTTGGGGATCAATGTTACAAGATTTATTCACTTACAACCGCTTCGCCTGTCCTTTTCAATTAACCAGCACTCTGCAGATGTACTATCCTAGTTCTTAAAATTGACCCTGTAAATTGAATTTCTTAATCTTAAAAATGCACTTTATACGTTTTTTTATAGAAAGCATAGTTTGTGTAAAAAATGAATACAAACAAAATTTTCTATGTGTTATATATAGATGATACTGCCAAAGTTTGTCCAATCGACGAATTAGCTAAAAAAGAAAAAGTTCTACGCAAACAAATCTATAACATGGAATGCACCGAAAAAAAGTATATACGTCAATTAGCCGATTTAAAAGTGGAAAAGACTGAAAAGCAGCAAAATAACGCAAATGAGAGTCCTAATAGCCCTACCAAGAAAAATCATGATATTAGAAAGGAGAGACTTATGATTTTGGAAAGTTATAGTCAAAAGTTAAATACGAATCTGCAAGGTATCAAGAAGACTCACGCGAATCTGGCACAAGAAGCGCAAAATTTATCGCAAGTGTTGGATAAAACAAGAAAATGTTCTACAGAAACGCCGAGAGGAACCCAAAATATCTCGCCCTGTGGTCATAGTAAAGAGAAAACTATTGAATGTTCCTGTAAAGAAGTTCCTAAGGTTGGGTGTAGCTCTTTCACCCATTTACTACAAATTGTTCATAATTTTACAAAATAATATGAATATATCGTTATTGTTTTAGTGTAACAGTTGCATTGTCTGCAGTTGCGATGAATGGGAAAAAGATTTAGTCAACAATAATGAAGAAAGTGCATCAAAAACCTGTACCATTGATAAAAAGACTCAACTAAAACAATGTAAATGCCATTGTTATGAAATGCTATCGTCGACAGATTCAGATGAATCATGTGACGAATGTGAACGTCATCAAAAGAAACCGTTGAAAAATGCGTATGCAAATATATTTGTATTTTTTACACTTATTACATTTTAAACAAACTAAAGATACGTTGACGTAGTTGTTGCTGCAATGGTCAAGATGCCGAATCTGAATCCTCGGATTGTTCAAATGACGGTAATACCATGTACAGTGAAAAATCAAAGTGTACTTGTTTCTGCAGTAAAAATCACTCCCATGACGATTTACTAGGTAACAAATATTAAAACCTAACTGTTGTTATCTTAATCCAACTTAAAAAATTTTATACTTCAATATTGAAGCATGCGATGATAACGTAAATTCAAAGGAAGCGAAACCGGAAAGATTTCGAGGCGGATTAGACCCGATTACTACCAACACGATTGTTGCAAACCTAGACAGCACTCAAAAAGAACCAAACGACTTTCCATCTCTGAAGAGTGCTTTATTTGACAATTTAAAGGTAAATTTTTCCTGAATATATTTTTATTAATTATCATTTTATAAACATGATTATTTATTTATAATCATTCTATAACTTCCCTATCCATTAAATTCTTACGTCCTTAAAGCTCGTAAAGGTCGACGAGATCCGTGAGGGCCTTGAACGCCTGAAGATCCGCAATCGCAATCTCAAGGACTTTCTCAACAACCTGGAAGATCCCTTAACCCTCATGAGCAAACCATCCGAGGTCACCAGTATTTGCACCCAGGTATCGAGTTGTTACACCCTTGACATGGCCAGGCAAACGCGAAGCGGTCTGCTGACGGTCGTTAAGGTTCTGGAGGGTAAATGCCGAAATAAAGATGCCATTATCGTAGCTCTCGTTGATGAGCTCAAAACTGGCAGCAATAATAAGATTCGATTGAAAGGCACTGAGGTAAAATAACATACTAATACTTATATCTCATATTATTTTAATTTCTAAATAAAGTTTGCATATAAACTGCCATTTATAATGAATCTTATTTTGTAGCCGGGAATAGAGAAGATCAAAGATTGGAAAACCATATCTCCGGACAAGAAACTTCGTAGAATGTTTACGAAAAAAGATTCAGTATTCGGCTTTGCATTAATCGCATTAATCTTGATATCACACATGAAGAAATCCGAAGTGATATCGTATTTACTTGCGGCAAAGAAAATGTTAACAGAATCTTCTTTTCAAATGGTTATGTTCCTTAACGAATCAGGCAAAGTTTCTGCAGATTTTCTATTTGACTATTATGAAAAAGCTAAAAGTCTAACTGATATTTTCATAAAGAATTTTAATAGTAAATCGAATGAGATCATTTTATGGCTAATCGAACTGTACAAATCATTGTCCATACAAGTGCGGGACAATTTGAACGTTGCCCTTCCATATGTTATCGATAATTGGATTTATGTGATCTCTGCTGTAGGCATAGTTTCAGTAATTTTGTTGATACTAAGGTTTAGAACAATAAGACTAAAATACTTTAAACCGATTTCGACAGAGTCAACGAAAGAATTAAATTTATTTCAATCTGTCATAGCCATAGTCATTAGATTTCTAAAAATACTTCATGATCACATATTTTCATCAAGAATCTTTTGGCTAGTCATGGGTTTTTGCTGTCACATTTTGTGGGATACAATAGAGTCAAATTTCATGAATTTTATTGACCTACTTAATACGTTTTATACTGGTGAATCGCGAAGTAGTGAATTAAAAGAAAACCAACTACCTCCACCGTTTATGGAAGAACCAGTTTGTGAATTGTTTGAATTTCTCAGTTGCACTTGGATAACGTCAATGTTTTCTACCAAGTTTCATGACCTTATTGAATTATCGTGTCAGATGTTTAAAGATATCCTCGATTAGAATTAAATAAAATTATAATTTTCAATGAATTTATATTAATAAATCACGTGAAAATATTACAAAAGCTAAAAATCACGAGTTTGTACAGTTTTCTTTAAAATTAAGTCAACTAATCTTCTGGAAATAGATATGAAAAACCGGGACTCTGCTCGAGGACAGTTTCCAAACGACTTCGAAATGGAATTCGGTGCAGTCTCGACGGTTTGCGAGGGAAAATTGACTTTCGTGGCTGAAGGTGTATCGGTTTCAGCGGAGCATCGAACATCATTCCCTCGCGTTCGTGTAAACAGTCGTCTGATGGTTCAAAACCATTTTTAGACGACTTTTTGAAAAGTGAACATGATCTGAAATATGCAAATGCAGTTATATTCACTAAACTTAATTCTCTTTTTATGTTTTGAAAATTAAATATATTGTATATTGGAAATTAATATAATTTATGGTGACATAAACGTACTCTTCTATTTTTTTATGGAAATCATTTAAATGATAATCTGAAAATTTTTCGGGACATGTAGATTCGTCGAGATCTCCATTTGCATATTGTATTCGATGTAGTTCTTTCAATTCTATCTTTCCCTTGTTCTATATCGAAAAATATTATTAAGCAATATTTGTAAAATGTCAACAGCAGAGAAATTTATTAGAACTCACGGCATAAAACAAATCTAACGCTGCGTCTGCTGATTCTAAATCTAAATTTTGTAATTTTTCTTCTATAAAGTCATTAAACTCGTCTGGGCCCTTGTCTAGTATCCATTCCGGTTCCTTCATATCCTGTATGTGTGATATATCGGATAATTCAAGTTTCACCTCTGGATCAGATTCTCTCATGATCGGAGCCGTCACTGGTGTCATTACAACATCAGAAGAAGAAGGACTCTGTTAGGAATATTCATAAAATATACAGCAATAAATAATATGACTAATAAATCTTAAACGAATACGCATTTCGTAACAATAACAAAAATTATAACTACTTAATATTTGAAAATTTATTAAAACACTTTAAATTTTACATCAAACATAAATTAAATCACAATGCGTTCATAAATTTCGCTATTTTTTCCTTAATAATCTCAAAAGTAAATTCATGGATACAACAAGGAAAAATCCGAAAAGTTAAACCATAAAAGACCGAAGAACAGCCATCAACAAACCTTCCAAAAGTACGAGCATTCAACACGACGACAGACGACTTATACGAAGCATAAAAGTAAACAAGAAAAAATGACAGCGACGAGAGAGCGCATAGCGAGGGAGAGAAAAATTAGAGCAAACACGAGCTCGACTGGCATACAGGAAGGGAGAGGAATGAGTTCGACGATTAATGCTGCAGTTAAACCCGGCTGGCGCGTGGGCACGCGATGACACGTGCAAGGGGGAATGTAAATCGAGGTAGTTGTGTAGGTGGGTATAGCTGGAAGGAGGAGGGGGAATTGGACTGGCACTCAAGGAACTTGTCATTTGTCGCGCGAGCGAGCATAGTGTTTTGCACACTTGGTATTCTATGAAAGAAGTTTTTCATTGTTTCATTAGGGAATGGAAGGGAGATGGATGTTATTAGAAAGGGTTGAGGTAAAAAAAATTGTACGTTTAAAATAATTTTTGTACGAAAAATTCAGTTTATTGTATAGTTTGGTATAATTCAGATCGGAGTCGGTTGTTTTCTGAATAAGATTTATCGTAGAAATGTCACAGTTTGCTTTTGATGAGTGTTGGATATTGAGTTAAATTGAAAATTTTTATAAACTATAGCTTTATTTGGTGAATTAATATTTTTAAAAATAAATGAAAATTTATCTATGCTTTCATAAATAATCTATTAAATTGTAGGAACCAATGACAATCTCTATTCGATACTTAAATTTCACTACTAACATTATTAAACATTTAATTTTACAATCATCAACTAATTTTTATAATCGAAGATTTATCCTTTTATTTTAGTAAATTGAATGATGGATAATATCACTTAATTTTAACTCAACTTTGAATATTTAACGTATACGTATAGTGCAACCTAAATCTTTAACAAATTCAACTTTTTTAATCAACAAGAATAAAAACAAATCAAGAAAAGATTACGTTTTAGCAAAACCTATACCTTTAAATTTCAACGATGGCATGATTTTGCAGTATAAAGTCTTCGAACGGAAACCTGGTCACACAGTATCGAACAGCATTTAGTTCGCTATCACATAATTACTTCACCTTCGCTCGCAAGGAAAATCTTCGAGTCGTCCCACTTCAAACAATATCCTCTTACACTAAAAGACAATTACAATAACATTGAGGTGTACGTACCTCGAAGATTTTCCTTGCCAGAATATCACACGGGACGATATAGGAGGAACCCTCGAACCGAGAGACACGACAAAACCCATCAGAGTCAGAAATTTCAGGGCACCGCGAGGGATGACGCAGCCGACGCCGCCTGCCCGTAAGTGACGAGCATGACGTGGGCGGGAAAGAGGACCTTCCGTGTCAACGGATCGGTGCGTAACGCCTGGAAGCGATAGTCCTCGGCGTGGCTGGACTGCTGACGGCGCCAGAGCCGAGCCAGCTCGTCCCACCAGCGCCGGGCGTCGCGACGACGCGCCTCCCGTACCTGCGTCTCCACGGCTGTCTCCTCCTGCGTGAGGTGATGCTGGTGCCGAGGACAAGGCTGCTTCTCGCGCAGTACCCGCGCGATCGTCGAGTGTGTCGGGGCTGTTATGCGCTCGAACTCGATCTGTAAAGGATAGGCGATAGAAATCATTTATTAGTTAAAACCTAAATGTGAGGAGAGACAAAAGCCATCTCAAGATAAAGATGACCAATTCATTTATAATTAATAATTTACTAAATAATATTTAGATATCCATCTTGCATTTTAGACTACTTGAGTAATTCTTCAGGTTTTCATATAGGTATCTAGGTATAGGCAAATAAGCTTGTCCAAATATTGTCCTCGAATAAACACATTATAAAAAAATAATAACTGACATATCATTAAGTGGGTAATAAGTATCAAGATAATTATGTATCAAAAACACCTGATTTGTCCCTAGTTTGGTTTCATTTAGGTATATAAGCTATTAATTTCTGATAATTCTACAAATTTCTTTGTATTTAATAATCTTTTATGAGTCGTTGTTTAACTTCACAAAAAATCTAACAATCACCTTTCCACGCCCCTTGCTCTTCCGATTACCCATCACCGTATCGGGCGTCGGTGCAGTAGGTTGAGGTTCCGGTGTCTTTGGTGCCTGCTGCTTTGTTGGTTCACCAAATACGCCCTTGGCCTCCGCGACCTTGATCATGAATAGTGAGTTGAACTGCATCATCTCTTTGTGTTTGACCACGACGATGAAAGAGCCCTGGTCCACGAATCGACAACAGTCTTGTTCGTACAGGTCGTTCAGGTCGGACATCTCAAACAGGTCGCTCTCTGGAATCTTGGACAAACCTTATGTGGGGTGGTTCTGATAATGTGAGATTAGATTGAAAAACTAGGATATTTTGCACGCCTAAATCTGTAATATTCCAGTTGACGTTTATTTACTTATAATCAAATGAAAAAGTTTGTATGACACCTTGAAAAAGACAAAAGACAAGAGTTTCGTGTATCTTATGAAAAATGCTGGTAAATAATGAACCGATTGATTGCCTAAGGCGTATCTTGTTTGGGTAAGTAGTTTGCGCACAATGAGCTCGCTACCGTGAGAGAAAGAGAGAGCGAGAGAAAAAGAAAGAGAGAGAGAGGGAGAGAGAGAGCATGAGAGAGAGAGAAAAGGAATGATTTTAATTTAAATTATTTTAATATAGTATGGGCATGCTGTTAGGTACGCACTACTTAGTCCGAAGAGCTCGGAGCAGACCCTTCATACACAGTGCAATGGATTCTGGCGTTTGTGAGCAAATTCCGTTTTCCTTGAGTAGATGAAATTTGCTCAAACGTCAGAATTCTAAAGCGCACAGCTTGTGGAAGATCTACTTCAAACTCCTCGAATTCAGTATTGCATACCCCGAGCACCTATTGCTATAGGTTATTATTCCCACTGTCCCATTAGTTAGCCCATCTCTTTTTCTTTCCTGTCTAATGCAAGGCTAGAAGTGGCTATACGGGTTCGCGTGAGGTTTTCTCCCACCGTGCTTGTTTACATACTTATGTAGGTCTCCCATCATGAACATGGCATAACTCCAACGTGATTTACATACATGTGCTTGGTTAGTATAGTTGAAGCCGTTACAAGCCACATATCACTTAAAATCAAACATACCGGAATATCAGTGTGAGAAGCATCGTCTTCTGATTCCGCAGTTGACTTAGAGTCTTCCTGTCCTTTCGCAACAGAGTCCAAAGATTGCCGCTTCTTAGATTTCTTCCCACCTGTCTCCCTTGGTGGGGATTTCTTCCTTTGCTACAAACACACAGATATTTAAAAACTATGATACATACACATCGCCGAGTCAAACATTTAATATCATATATCACCGAACCGGATGTTCACGTTGGAACTTATCCAATGCCATCTTATTCGCATGTCCAACAGCCTGTTCGATCATTTCTGTCGTCTCTGACGGCAGCAGTGTGTGTACCTCGTATACCAGCAACTGAACATTTGGCTTGGTAAGAGCATATCGCAACGTAGACATCTGTTCGGCGAGTAAGGCACGCGGTTGTTGAGGTGACTCCGCCTCGAGACTCGTCAAAGATTCTAGAAGATGTAGATCACCGCCTCGAGCAATTGCTAAGTCAACCACGTCTCGAACACCTGTATAACTACAAGGTGGCGTTGCCAAGACTATCGTGGCACGTTCGATTTCAGCTGAAGACGGCGCTGATGCATACCTAGAAAAGATAGTTTAAACTTTAAGATGCGTACATCACTAAAATCTTCTTTTCAGAATCAAAGAAATAAACCTTTCGGAAAAGAGCTTGCAACGTTGTAATGGAATCCCGAGTTTCTCCAGATAAGCCTGATGCTCAAGTCGACTATCGCCAAGACCAAACGCCAACAATCTACCCGCCTCTTCAACGTCCGCCAGCAATTCAGCTAGGTAACCGGTATGTCTTGGTGCCAGAGCGTGCGTCAGGATCACTGGACCGCAGAGCTTACCCACTCGGATGGCGTGCACCAGAGCGGCCGCTCCCACGCATAAAGATCGTTCCTGCACTTTTACATTCACAAGCATAACCTTTACCCATCACTCGAAAGTCATGTAAAGCTCTACTAAACGACACTATTCTCACCAAAAACACGAAGCCGTAATTCCGAACCAGTTGGGACACCGCTACCTTCTCCCTCGCTTTCTCGTGAAGGTTGACGACTTTTGGACACAGAGGATCGAAGACGAACTGGTCCTCCTCGAGCTCGTGGTTGGGTGAGCAGCGCAAACATAGGGTCAGCCCGAGCTTCTGCATCTCCTCGACGAACTGCTTACGACTCGGCAGTCTGGCACTGTTCACCCAGCCCGAGGCGATGGCGCCTTCCTCGCCCCAGGTTACACCTTCCGCTGTGCGTAAGTGAGCCGGTAGCAGTTCATCTGTTTCGTGAGTAAAAACGATTATTGCTTATATATGCATATTCAAAGATTTAATTATGCTATTAAGTCTAACGACAGGTTATTTATACGGTTATTTTATTATTTTTATACTTCAGCACAACTATTCGCCGAATTTCTTTCGCCAATAAATTCACTAAAATTGTTTTTATAGATATACACTAAATATCATTTATCAGCTACACATTAGCTTCTTTATTGTGCATGTATCTTTTACTATCGAAGATGTATCATATCTACTCCATAATCTATTACTTCATACCTAAGCTAAGAGCAGAACCACCGATCCTCAACCGAGACAGACTCGCTGCTAGCCTGGTCTTCATCTCCAACAACGCTGTATCAATATCCAACAGGCCTGCCTCTCTCAGCGCTTCGTTGCGTATGGCCATGGCAGCACTGCTACCAACTCGGGCAAATTTTCGACCCTGCATGTCGTATAGAAGCAGCCAGACAGCTTTCTCGCGCCGTTTCAGGTGACCGTAACGCATCCAGAAGCCCACGTCGTCCAGCGCGCGGTCGAGGATCTGTTTGTCTAAAAAGAGTGAGATAAAAATTATTTGTAAGTGTTGAGAAATTTAATAAGGTACTGGTTTTTTATTAGTAATTAGTATTTGAAATATAATTAAATTAGTATATTAAAATGTAGCGATAGATTTTTTGTTATAAATGTAATATAAGTCAATGATACACAAGCCGGAAGTAAGATACCTGCAGCTACACTTATGATACACTTAATATATTCTAAGTGCACTATTTTGATCGAATGATAACTTGCAATGTACTTATCTACACTGTGATAAATTAACGAAAATGAAGCCAAAATGAGAACATTAGGTTATATGAAACAAGTCAAACCACTAATCAACAATAATAATGTATAGACTCATACATCTGAGCACATCGTAGACAAGTCCAAACACCCTACGCATCTCCGCCTCGTCCTTGTACTCAATCTCCTCGTGGACCTTGCCCACCTCCATGAGCAGCAGATTCGACGCCAGCAGTATATCCCTCAGTCTCCATCCTGGCTCGACGCACGCCTCGAGCACCGACGAGGACGACGAGTCGAAGGAGTCGAGCTTGCGGCTGGACCTTGGTGTCAGCGGATAGAGAATACCCGTGTCGGGCTCCCAGTCCCATTTCTTCGTCCTGGAGGCCTCATGGCCTCGTCGGGCGGGTCGAGGTTTCTGCGTCCCCTCTGGTGGCATTCTGCAGTGAGGCCGGTAGGTTACATGGTGTAAGTAGGAGTGAAGATAATGGTGATAGGATAAGGTGGAGTGGAGGAAGCCATCCCTCGCGGTTGAGTTGTTGCCGAATGTGTGGGGGTTGTCAATGTGGGGTTAGGAAAGAGATTTAGATGTATGAGGGGTAGAGAGGTTGTGGTGAGTGAAGATGGCAAAGGATCGATTTTGAATTTCGATCAAGGGGCTACTATAGCTATGGATTAATTAGGAGAAAAGTAATAATAATATATATTTCGTATAATAGGAGTAAAGCTTGACTTTACTTTGGGGGTGCAAATACTTAATATTTCATACTGTAATGGGAATGAAAAATAAGTTTAAAATTATATTTTACAAATATTAATTGAAAAATCAGTATCTGAATAAACTTTCCGCTCGCTTATATCATCGTATTTATCGTTAAATTTGATTTATTCCCGTATGGAAATAACAAATGTAAGAAAACGTAGGAAACCGTGAGAAAACGTAAGAAACCGTATTAATCCGTATAAAACCATTGGTTTTCGGACATTTTTTTTACGGTTTTATACACTTTATTACATTTTTATATGTTTCCTTACAAATATGACTAATTTTGTCAAATTAGTCTGCAAAAACAAATTGTAAAAAAATGTAAGGAAATGTAAA
>UXGD01004360.1:0-17384 GCA_900474315.1 Torymus auratus | reverse complement strand
TTGTAAAATAAGCTAAGCTAAATTTCTCGTTCCGAATTATTTAAAAAAATAAAAATTTTTCATTAAAAATGAAGCAAAAGTTCATGTATTTAACCTGTATAAATCACAAATCTTTGACTATAATATTTATAAAAATCATTTCCGTATAACAATTCGAAAAATATTTATTAGTCCCTAAAATTATAACTCTGCTAACTACGATTTCGCAATTTACTATTAGTAAACGTCATCGTATTCCTTTTCAATTGAGATCTATATTCGTGCCTCAATAAACGTCCCGATAGTAAACAAAGCGTCTTCCTCGCGTTGCTCTATACGAGGTGCGAACGGAAGAGGAAACCGCGATGCATCATACGCATATACTACTCCCCTCTTATGCAAGTCCAGCAAGTTACGTCATGCCTGCGATGAACAAGACGCAGGGATTCCAAGAACTACAATAACCGAAACTACGTCATTTATCGAACTTTAAATAAAGTTTCCATCATCGCCCTCGTGCTTTTATTCACTATACTAAAAGATTCACTTTAATATCAACGACTAAGTATATTTTAAACATACTTTTTAAAGGAGAAATCTCTTCCACCGTATAAAATGAATTTTTTTTTTTCATCATTCTCTTTAAGACTACTTACCTTTTCATAGTCTCATCTCCTTGCTCCTCCTCTCTTCCACGTCTCCTCTATCCTCGCTAAAAATATCATTTTCACTACCCGATTTTCCTCGCACGAGCTCCCCATCTTCTCCGGCATATCATATACACATTTTTCGCTCCCTCTTTTCTCCCTCCTCACATGGAATAACTCAATTTGCCGGCAAAAAATGTTACGACTTGGCGAACGCATTGTTTTACAGCAAGCGCGTTCGCGACGAAAATTTTTACGCGAGCCCTACTTACGTAAGGACCCCCCACTCCGATATCGAATCGTCTTTTTATGCGTTCGCTTCTCTCTTCGTACCCGCGAAAAGGCTTTTCGAGACCCCGCCGTCTTCATAGAGGCGAGTATTCGCCAATGTAAATGTCTGTGGCGTGTTTACGAAAGTGCTTTTACGGGGAAACGTGTTTTCTATGCGGAGTAGGGAATGGGAGTTTTGGATTTTTTTTCAGGGGAAATGCGCGGCATCGTCAGTGTAGAAATCTTTTATTTCCAAAAGTTTTTTTTATATTCGCGAGAATGGAATAAGAAATCTGTATTGAAAGATATTATTAAGGTTTTATACTGGGTATTTTAATTTATCTTTTTACCTTGGTATTTACTTTGAGAAAGAAGCATTATATAGAAGATATAAAAGTACTTTGGATTATTTTTTCCAGAGCATTGAGAATTTTAACTTCTTAGAAATATTTATTTGAAAACTACTGTAAAGTGGGTTGCATTATTAAAAAGTTTCGAGAATCGCCATGCTGAAGAAGAAGAAGTCTTATACTTACCCTTCCTTATATTTCAATATTTTTCTGTTCAGCGTCCATTTGAATCACCGCTTCCAGCTATACTATCGAAGAAATCGAGCGAACACGGAAACAAAAACAAAAATTAAAATTGCAAATTGAATTATGTGCCGAAACCTCGATACCATTAACATACTAAAACTTGAATTAAAAATTAATAAAAATGTGCAAGAAAAACTTGATTAAAACTATACAAAACAAATCGTTTATTTTTGTAACTAATTGTTTTAGTTTTTATTCAGGTAATAATCGTACCTACATATCACATAAAGAATTTCCTCTGCCATCGTCTCTTTTACAATATACAAACGAAACGATATACATTATCTATAATTCAATTCAACGAACGAAAAAATATGTTATATATATGCGTTTAATTCGCCGCGACTCGATCGTGTATATTATGTATGGCTCATTTCCAAAAGTGTAAAACGGTAATAAAGGAAACCACAGCGACTTTATTCAATCCTCCGCGCAAATAAGTCCATTCGAGTGAACGACATAATATCATTCCGATCATTCCATTTCCAACTCCCCTCTATCTCTCGCTCTTTCGCTGTCTCTCTCGCAAATAAAGTTGAAACGCGTACAAATATGAGCGTCGCGCGACGAGGGAAAAGTATCGTGTGGGAAACGATGAAGCAATGAAGAAAACAGAAAATGGAGAGCAAACAAGTTGCGCACACGTGTGGCGCCAAAGTTGGGCTATTTTTTTTTTTTTTTTTTTTTTGTGTGTAAACAACGTATACGCATTTATTCCGATAAATATCTCAACATTGAACATTGACTAGCAAATACATCGTTACGACGTGGGCGGTTTTTACGTGCTCGTCATATCCGCCCACGACTGGTTGTCTTCTCCTCCTCATCTTCTTCGTCGTCTTCGTCTTTATTACTTGTTTATTAATCGTTATGCGTGATAATTATGCTTATCGATAAGATTCACATAACATTACTCGTCGCCGTATATAATAATCGTTTATTCATTATATTCTGTACTTCATTTACTTTTTTTTTTGGTTGCTTTTCGTACGCACTACCGAAAAAACTCTAAAAAATTCGTATATATCAACTATACGTATATGTATATATAATATATGTTCTCTTATTCTCTTATTCTCTCTCACTCTCTCGCGATGATTTCTCCCCCGACACTCGTCAGCGCAACGAAGACTTTGCACACACAATTCCCCTCCACTCTGTTCTCGCTTTTCCCCCCACCCCATTTTTGTAACGTATTTTTTATCTTCTTTTTACGTAATAATGTACATAATAATTATATTATCCCTGTATGTACCATCCGTGGAATTCTCACACTCTCCAACCGATTAATGAAATCTCTCTCTTTCTCTTCTCGCTTCTTTTCGATTCGACATTTTTACCTACAATCCCCCATCTTCGCACATATATATATATATATTTGTTCATTTGTTTATTTATTTATTTATTTATATAAATGTGAACTATAGGCCTAACTCGCTATGTATATATATATAATAATTGTCATTATATACGCCGTTTTTTTTCTCTTTGTCGTTTATTGTTTATTAATTTTTATATTTATACTTGTTAAACTGCGTATTTTTCTTTTTATTCATCATCTTTGTATATAACTCTACGTTTAAAGGTCTCTTCTTTACTTTAATTATCACAAGTACGGTATTATCGTTAGCCTGCACGTCACATGGAGCGGCACACAAGCGTCAGCTGCTGCTATTATTATATACATGTGTCGCCATTTTACGCTTTTCTACTTTTATATATTGTGTATACTCTCTTTCTTTCCCCGCACGCATACACATCCCCGTATGTGAACGCATCGTCGTCGGAAAAATTGTGAACGCGTTCGCGCTGATCGCTATAATAAACGCGTTTAATTATTGCTGTCGTTTTCCTTATTGACTCGAAAAAATCTTCGCATCGATGAAAATCCCCTTCGGGACGACGAGAGGGCGCGAGTCAAGTACATAAGTATGCGCATTTCGTTGCCTATGTAATATATACCTATAGACTGAAGTATAATTAGAGCGATACTGCAATTTTAATAAAGTTCGTGTCTGCGCTGCTGATAGTGGTATAATTAAAATTTTATATAAAGCATATTTTTTTGGCATTTTTACTACCGCTTCATTGTGGTCTCTAGATTTAATTTTGATTAGACTAGATTTAATTAAGATACTTGCACGGAAAATTGCAAACGAACTATGGAAATCCATTGATTACTACACATACAGCCGGCATGGATTGTACGTGTCTGCGCATATTACAATGATATCATATTTCATCAATTTAGCGCTTAGTATTCATGATCTGACTGTTGAATAGGAATACGTCTAATTGATTACTGCAATAGACCAAATATAATCAATCAAATGAATTAATTAGAGACAACAATTCAATAAAATAGCTATATGATTTATTTGAACAATCTCATTATAAAATTTTGAATATTCCAATGAAACGCATAATAGAGACTACATTGACTTTTCAATTGGTACTAGTTACACACATCACACTCCCTATATTTCAAAGAAAACTGTCATCTTGTCAAAAGATGCAGTAAGAGGCTACTTCAATCTACGCAATTAAAACGTTATCTATAAAACGTCAATGAAAATTCAATTCTTTAAAAACTCAACTTCCACCTCTCCTTCAACCTCCCATCAAGCCCCGCCGAATAATACGAATTTCTCCTCAAAACCACAAGCGCTTAATCCTCCAGACAAGTCACTTCTGCAAGGACACAAAAAAAATCCCTCCTCTCCCTCTATTTCTCTCAACACACCGATAATTGGAAGCACGACCGCGCGGGGGAGGCGAATTAATTAAATCCTCGGGAGCTTGTTCGACGCTTGTCCCCGAGGCCAGAATACGACGAGTTCCAAGAAAATTCATCGCGCCAACGTCGTCGTCTGGGCGCGGATTGACGAAGAATTAATTTTCAGACGAGAGAGTGCCGCGGCTGATCGAAATGGCAAGAGAGAGAATCTAGATGCTCTCAAGTTGCGCTCGCGGAATGGAAAGAACGACGTGAGCGACGCGGAATTTATCGGTAGGATAAAGAGAGAAAGAGGGTGAGGTGAGGGTGGGTAGATAGAGACTTAATTTGCCAGAAGTGTGCTGTGAGTGGATTAATTAATTTGGCGTGGATTGAGACTTGTGTGTTTGATTGGTGTTACTTATGAGATTATAATAGAAGGATGGAACAAAAGTGCCTGTCACATAAAATAAATAGCTGTCGATAAATGAATTATATTCTTTGCTATATATATATAAAAACAAAGTTTTCTTTTTGAGAAGCCAAGAAGGCCTAATAATTTTGTAACTTATAATATTCAATATTTATTATATGAATTGTACAAAAATGTACAGGCTACGTAAAATTAAATTAAATGTATCTAATACTTTCTCCAACCTTTACACCATTATACCTTTATCGTACTAAAACCGTAAAATTGAAAAATTACCGAAACCGCAAATAGCGCATACAAACAAAGATACCCTGAAAAAAAGACGAATAATCTAGCACCATTACGAGACAAAGCGTTATTCCATTCACACCGCGTTAAAACCCATCACGCTTATACCCACACACCAGCCATCGATCGCCGGCCTAATGTAATTGCGCTCAGCGATAACAAAGCCGATGCTCGCGATCATGATTAACGGCCGTACGAGACCGCGTGGGCGATGACGTTTTCGATTGCGCCAAAATCTGCGCTTCGATTTCGGCGACGCACGCACAATCTAATAAAGGAAAAGCGTGCGCTCTCCGCGGTATAACAACTGTTGTTTACTTTCTTTATTTCACCAGTGCGCGCACCTGACGTCGCGATGGCACTCGGTCGCCGTAGGCTATTTGTTCGGGGCTTATTGTGTGTTCACCGTCCCTTTTTTTTCCGCGTCTAGATGTGTGACGCGCGACACTTTTTATGCAGGATTTTTTTTTATTTGTTGGGGAGGACAGGTGCGTGGGTGCCGATGAGATCGTTTCGTATAGGCTGACGGAGCAGTGTTTTTGGTCGGCGGGGGCTGGGATTAAATTTGCGCGTCTGTGTGTTCGGTAGGCTAACGTAAACAAGTACGGAAAATTTTGATATGAACATAGAAGACGTTTTTAAATTTGTATCTAAGAATTTCTTCAATATTTACGATTAATTGTTATTAAAGTTTTCGTAATTTAACTGACCGAAGGATTAGCTTTAGGAAGGTGGGAAGAAAATAATAAAAAAAACTAAAGAAAAGTAAAATAATCTGTAGATTTATTAAAAATAACACAGAACTTGCTTAATAATGACACAACAAATCGATGGCTCCTTTAAAGTTCCATTATATACTTCTCTACGGTTAGCGAAAGGAAAGAGAGGACAAAATTATATATAATAAGCTTCAATATAACATAAAATCTAGCAAATATAATAATAGTATAACAGTAATAATAATAATAATAATAATAATTACTATCATAACAGCGATATTAATAATGACAATAATAAAACTCTATATAATGTATTTTCACTTTAATAGCGCTTATCACATCGGCCCGCGACTGATAACGTCGAGTCCACTCGCAAGCATCATCGCATCATCATCATCTCCACCAACAACAACTTCTTTCTCTCTCCCTCTATCCATCGCATCCTTATACATATATACCTATATATATGTATTCAAGACGAACGATTCGACGAAGCGACGGCAAGATCAACGCTCGGACCGAACGTGCGCCTATTTATTTTCCCCCCATCGCGCGACGCGTCGTAGAAGAATCCACTATATCCTTTATTATCCAGCCTGCAGTCGCCTTCGAGACACACACTGCTACTACTCAGGCGCATATTTCGCGCACGCGAACAAAGGGAAGTTGAGAGAGATAAGCTTGAAAGGGTGCGAACTTTACGAGCTGCTGGCGATTTTTTCTTCGCCGGAGTGCTTCCCTATACGTGCTTTATATATATAGATTGTATCGTCTCGCACTCCGATGGCTTTCATGTACGCGCGCACGTGCTTCTTTTTTTTCATTGGACTTTATTGCACGTGCGATTCGGCTTGCGCTCGGAGATTGCGGGCTTATTGGAGAAAGGGGTATAGTGGAAATATTAGGTGGCTGGAGGTGATTGTCAACAGGCTGAGAATTGGTTTTTAGTGTCATTGTTGTTCTGTGTTCTATAAGAAAGGAAAAACTTATTGTATACTAAGAAGCAAACGTTGTCTATATTTAGGCTAGGTAATGCTATTTTAATGAATTTAGGGTTATATTTATGAACGTTAAAATGTACTTTTAAGAAGAAACCATTAAAATTGCTTACTTTCTTTACTATAATAAAAGTTAGAATCACGCATCTTGCGATAAGACTCGGGAGATCTTATAAATATAATAACTCTACAACGAAAATATCAACGTAAACAGAGATATAATCGTTATCACGTAATTATCACCCGAAATGGAAATAAATCATAATAATGGCGTAAGCATCTAGCGATATCTCACTACTCACGATTCTTCTTTATACTAATTCGAAAGCATTTTCAACTCCTCATAAAATTTGTATACAAACGATCGCATCAAAGTTATGTTTCATCGTTTAAATTTGTTTTCGTCGTTCCACGAATTTTCCTTATGTGATTTCAAACTTTCCAATCCATCGCTTTTTTATCCAAGAAGTCACTTTTAATTTACCAAAGAGGCGACAAACTTTAATCGCCCATAAAAACGCGTCGTTATGCCCTACCCTACCGTGCAAATTTAACTTTTTAATCCAACCGAAAATCTTTTAACGCGACGATAAATTCCACGGCATTGAAATGGATTTCTCATGTCTTTCTCGCTCCCTATCGCTCGTCGCTGACCTTAAAACGTTTTAATCACCGCGAAGGACGGAGCGAAGAGCGCGTCGCGCGTAAATACAAATCAACCCTTTCGAGAGCGATAAGAGAGAGTCGTTCCCGTTCGCCACCCGCGTACACTTATCATCATGGAAGATTTTAAGAGCCGCGAGGAGGATGAAGAGTGAAACGTCTTTTCCGTGTCTTTTACGGCACGGCCCTTATATCGGCGATGACACGAAAGTTCGTGGAGCGAAAATTAAACGTGGCGGTTGTCTGTTTACGAAGGGGAAGGGCGAGATGTATGTAGCGAGGTTGTAATGGGAAGAGCTGAATAGTCATTAATTCTCGAAACGGTCGGTAATTAAAAGGGTTTATTGTTATCGTAACGGTTGAATTGATTCCAAGCGTGGTTATATACGATTTAACGTTGCAAAAGATTTATGCGAATTCGCGTTAAATTTGTCGATGTATGACAAATTTTGCGTTTATTCGAAATATAATAACGAAAATGTATATTTATTATTTGATAAAATTGTTTCGTTAAATGAAAATTTACGTTAAAATCTTTGCACTTGAGCATCAAATGAATTTTTTCAATTATTTCATATAATAACTTCATTTCACGCAATAACGAAGTGTATAAAATAAAAAAAAAAAAAAAAAATACCGAGAATCGGAGACCATATTTTTCCCGTAACAATTCAATTGCAATTAATTTTTTCTGCGAAATTCAAAATATCAATTCGCACCGTATAGAAAACACGTTCGAAAAAAGAGAGAGCGAGCGCGATTTAAATCGCCGAATGAAGGAATGAATCCAATTTAAAATCTCGTCCTCGTCAACCCGTCAAAACCTCTCGAAAAGTCGCGGACACAGTGAGAGAGGGAGAGAGCTTGCGAGCATAAATCGCGCGAAGCCAATAAATACAACGCGCACGGCTGCAATAAAAACTCGGCCCCTCCCGAAGGACACGTCGTTGACGCGCGACAAAGGCGTGTGTGTGTGTGTATATGTTATATAGCCTTCGGTCGACGGAATATTTTTTGCACCTCTGCGCGCTGTCCGACTATAACGGCGCAGACAAACGAGCCGCTGCCTCGGGGATGTGTTTTAGGTATATAACGCTATCGACAGCCGTCCCTATTCGCAAGGATAGCTCGCTTTTGACCGGCTGGCTATATAATACGAATGTGACACGGTGGGTGTATAAGTTTCGGATAATTCTCATGTCAGATATGGGAGAGGAGTGAAGTTTTCAGATTTCGGAAAAAGCTCGGGGTCTTATTTTGTGTATACGGTCGATGTCAGTGTCTCCAGCAGCGTTGTGACGTGAACGAATGGTTTCATATTGAGACTTTTTGAAGGATTTCGATGTATAGTGGAATAAATTACAATAATAATTATAACATTATATACTATATTTAATTAGCACAGCGACTTGTTTGGTATAGAATTTAAAAATGCATGAGAAAATTTGAAATTTTAATAAAATTTGCAAACATAATGTTGATAATTAATTAAATGGAATTTGACGGATTAAACACTAAAGGATATATAAGCTTTTCGCGTATACCCTTCTTGCAGAAATTAAAAATAACTTTGCTAAAGAATTATTAATTGAATATATTTTATTAAGGTAAAGTTCGATTCTTTCAAGTGTTTCAATCATCATTATAACATTTATTAATATATTTAACATTCTTAATTGACTGAAAATGGAAACGAGACGAAACAAGTATAAGTTCAAGCTCAAGAACCTTTACCTTAATTAAATTGAGTAAGGAACCCGCCGAGCGGCGAGCATTATATATCGGGGTGACTATGTGTGAGAGTTTTGGTAGTGGAAAATAACAGTTCGACTATGTCGTTGCGTTGATCGATAATTTGGCCACTTTCTTTATATATATGCTTGTAACGTTTCATTTCTTATTATTTTTTTGTTTAATCCCTACATTATTATTTCTTTACCAAAGTACGTAACAATACAGTAAAAGTTTTACATTCAACAAATCGTCGTTCAACACTCTCTTGCTAACATATTTTACGTACGTTCGCCTCTTTTTTGTTTGTGAAAAAATGCGCGTGTATCGTAAAATTCCGCTCCTCCTCCTTACGTAAACCTCTACTATAGAATCTTTTCTTAAACGCACAATAACGTACTAAATGTTACAAATGAAACATGAAAGAACAACAGTGTGTAATAATAATAAGCTTCTTGCTATCTCGCTCTCCGTCTTACAATACGCAAAAAGAACAATCGTAGAAATCAACGGGGAGGAAAGTGAACGAAACATATGTTCCTTTCTGCCCTCTGTGTTATAAACACGTGACATTTTGGTCTTCATTGCCGTCTCTCGACTTTACACCCTTCGTCAAAACTTAAACAGCCTCGTGCCAACAACGAGCATATTACAATTACAATTATACTTAATACCACAACAACGTATAGGAGAAATGAAAGAACGTGTAAAGTCGAGGCCGGCTATATAATGACGGATAAAGAAAACATGGAGAGTCGTAAATATAATATATCATATATCATATATGTATAATAATAGAATACAGGCTAAATCATATACAAAGCGAAGCCCTTAACGAAAGAGGTATATAATCGAAGATTATGTGTCTCACACAGCGCCTTGACTCGCGCCTCTCTCTCTCTCTCTTTTTGCCTCGTCTCTCCCATTCGTTTAAATCCTATTTCAACTCTTTCGTTTTATATTCACTTTTTTTTTTATTATTTATCACCGCACGGCGCGCGCTTTCTCACACACATATAGAGCTTTTGCCGCGCGCGCACGCGCTGCATAAAAACTATACTCGCTCACATCGTTTTGTATACGCGCGCTTACAACTTTTTCTCGTTTCTTTATTTATAACGTATGTATATATAACGTACTTATACGCACGCGACGCTTCGGCTTACGAGTTACATCATATATATATATCTTTCTCTACTTGACTGATTTCTGTGTGGTTTTTTTTACCTCTGGCTACTTTTATTAAACTCGCATGCAAACAATGTCCATTCCCTCTTTTCAACCCCCTTTTTTTCTCTCTCTCCCTCTCCCTTCTTAAATACACTCTTTTCGTTCCATCTCTCGACTTCTTGCTGCGTCAATCTTCGTTCGTCGTTCCGTTATTTAAATAATCTAAGGTCGTAAGGCATGGAGTATGTTCAATACAAGTATTATTATTATTATTTTTTTTTTGTCTTATTTTTTTTCATCTTTTGGGTTCAACCAACAACAATCGCTCTATTTTTTCTCACTCTCTGTACGTACGCGCACACGCTTATCATTATACATATTATACGTCGCGACCGCGCGCACCGAGAAAAGAGCGTTCGACGCGAACTGTAAAGTTATATATAATAATTGCGTATCCGTCCTCGGCTTTATTTATTTTACCCTCGGAGACGATCGTCCGCTTTTTTTTGTTTTTTATTCGAAACTTTTATATTCACAAAGTTGGGATTTATCGCCAAAATAAAAAAGAGATTTGTTTTATTTTTTTCTTTCTTCTTCATCATCGAGTCAACAATTTTTTTTGTCGCCGAGCCGGACACGCGCGCCGAACGATCCTTGAGGTGCGCTCGACCGATACGGATAAACCAATACAATTTATTCGTATATTTTTATCTTTCATATATAATAATAATGTATTATAAATCTTACGTGAAAGACTCGACTCGCAAAATTTCGCTATTACAATGTGTTTGTTATTTCCTCATACATCTTTTTTGTTTCTGTATTTTTTTTTTCGTCGTTTCGCTCGAGTCGAACGCGCAAGTGACTTCGTTGGTAACTAGAATGTATTGCTATGTTTTTTTTTTTTTTTTTTTTACCTAAATATATATATGTATACGTGTGTAAGTATGCGTAAGTATTTTCTCTACTCTCGCTTTCGTTCTAGCGCGCAATCTCACTGTTTTTTACTCCTCTCGCATTATATATGTCTACGGTCGGATGTTGCGCATGTGTTTGTGTGGCGTGGGCACGTGGGAAGAACCGACGACTTTTAATTTTCTGCGCTTTTACGCCCCGCTTAATATTTTACATCGGATTTGTCTGTCGGCTATGTAGGTAGTGGCTTTTCAGAACGAGAGCTGCGTCTGGCACTTTTTGTGCTTTCACACAAATAAAAGTTTGGTTTTACGCGAGGTTGCATATCGTCTCTAATTTGAAAAATGGTCTCTGGCTTGTTAAATCAGTGAAATTTTTTTCAACGTAATTGTTTATTCAGAGATTGTTTCTTTGATACATAAAAGGAAGTTTCGCAATTTAAAAAGGTTCGCAAAAAATAATACAAAATAATTGTAACATAAATTTCGACCGCTCAAACAACAATTTTGTCACATTAAATTTTAAACTAATAATTTTAACAATCACAGCTTATAACAATTCAACCGATAGATTTCCCCTTTCAATCACAAAAATAAAAAGATGTTACTTCATTTCACCCCCCAATCCGCGACAATAAACACCAATAAAACGTCTCTCGGACAAAAAATATATTACCAAAGTCCCGCCTCTATAAAACCGTCACAATTCATTCTTTAAAGTGTCGCGCATCACCGTGTCGCCGAAAAAAACAAGCGTAAAGCCGTTCTACACGCGTATAGCGCCGACAGCCGCAGTCTCACTCGTCAAGCGAATAAAACAGCGCTTGCAACGCGCGCGCGCACGCAAGATCTCTCATGTCCCGCATGATCGAAACGAGTTTCCTGCGCGCGCCGGAAACAAATTTTCGGCGGCCACAGGCCCATCAATCAACTGCCGGCTCTTCCCTCTGTGTGATACACACATACACAGACACGCACGCAAAAATATCGACCGATACTCGTATACATTCGCACTATGCTCGTTCATTCGCGTATTGTATCACTACGAAATGGCCTTAACTAATCGAAAACTACTTAAAGACGCGTCGTCGCCGTCCTTGTCATCATCATCGTCATCGTCGTCGTACGTGTATATATATATAAGGTTCGACATGTCATCACAAGAATTTCCTATCAGGCTCACTGTTTTTATTTATTTTTTTTTTATTTTCTTTATCTACGCTCTATCGTCAGCACTCTCTCATTCTCCTCCTCCTTCGTGTCTCCGCGCTCGTCGACGTACGATATATGTATATATAATGTATATATTATATAATAATCGTGTATGTTATGTTATAATAATATAATTAATGCGAGCGACGCAGTAGCTGTGCGGGCTCGTATGTACAAGGATGGTCCTACTACGGTCAGGCACGACTCTATTATAATTACTTATTAGAAATATTTATTATATTTATATGTCACGTGGCGTTGTTTCTCTCCTACTCCCGTTCACCACCCTCGTGTGTATATATATATATATATTTATCTTTGTTTATTCGTTTATTTAAAACTCCACGGTTCGTAGGTATCATGTCTCTGTCTGCGTGTGTTTTGTGTGTCGGTGTATATATCTCATTGCTTTATTTATCATCGATCATTGTCTCTATCGACGTAGGTATTGTATAATTATATAATAATCTTATACGGTTCGTATACGCATGCGCGATTAAAAAGAATTCGCTAATTCTCTCGCTACAACCGTATATTTACGGTATAATAACGGTGAAAAGATTTTATCCCCAGACTGTGTACACACGTTAACTTTTTTATTTCTTCATATTATTATTATTACTCATCGGAACGACGATTTTTCATCTTGATAATTAAGCTAAAGCTAGCTATGTACGCGCGCGCACGCGGGTTTCCCTCTCTCTCTATCTCGCATGATTCTTCGGTACTCGTTCGGTTGATGAATTGCCATTCCGGAATTCGCTTGTCTGTCTCTCTCTCTCTCTCATGCGCGCGCGGTCGCAAGCTTGCACGTCTGTGTGTGTCTGTATGTCTGTCTGTCTGTCCATAATGGATCGTCGACCGAAAGACTAAGCGGTTTTTGGTTTATACACGCGGCGGGGAGGGAAAAATCTTCGCACACGACATGTACACATCGCTCGCATATATGCACTTTCGAGAGCCGATTTATGCTGGGGATGTGTATGATGAGAATGGAATCGCGTGACGAAATCTTCGCATCTTCGTTTTTTCTTTTTTTTTACGCTCTACTAAAACGCCTGGTATACAATGTTTAATTGTTTCTTTCACTCGCTCTCTTTCTCGTTTCTCTACTTGTAAAAATTCTAGATATAGGTTTTTTTTTTTAATTTGTTTTTCTAAATAGAAGGTGACTGCACAATCACGACAGACAAAAATACATCTCCCGCTTAATAACGTCTCTCCTTCTTCGTCGTCTCTCCCCCCCACGAAAGTCGCTTTTCGCGCTCGACGCTACGCAATTTTGGGTCGTATACTTGTGTCTGTGTCTCCCGCCCCCAACCACACGTGCACGATGCGCGCGTGTGTGTATATGTGTAAGTGTTTGTTGTGTGTGTATGTCGTATTAAATATATATAAATATATGAAATTTCGAGAACGACCAAACGATCTATAAAATATATATAAATATACTATCTAAAAAATCACGAGCGCGCGGGCGCGCGTGCGCACCCCCTGTGTCTCTCTTCTCTGTGTGCCGCGTAATATAATAAGTCTGCGCCAACCCCGTGCGCGCACGCGCGCGTACGTGTGTCACGACGCCTCTCTATCTCGCACACGCATCATTATCTACGAAACCGATCGGGCTTTATTTTTATTTATTTATTTATTTTTTTTTTGTCCTTTGTTGGTTTGTTTGTTTGTTTAAGTACAGAAAACGAGCATAAAAAAGATATATATATATCGTTATTAATCCCCATCTCCCTCTCTCTTTCCTTCTGTCTTTCTCCCCCCAGGTTGTCGATCACAATTCGATGTCCAGCATGATAATCGTGCAGCCGCCTTATGCCTTCGTGCGATCGCGATAAGCGCACACGCCTTCGTTTTAACTATATGTCTTTTATATTTGTAATATATGTATTTTTTTTTAATAATAATAATGATTTGTTTATTTATTTATATATGTATATTTAATAATAATATTAATAATAATAATAATAGTAATAATGATAATATCGCTCGTCTGCGACAGAAGAAGAAGAAGACGAACGGAAAGGAAAAAGAAAAACACGTACAACGGAAACGAAACAATCGAACTCTCTCTCTCGCTCGCTCTCTTATACTCTCGACGTGTATATTATACGCGCAACGACGCTTTATCTCTCGGCTTCTCTCTCTGTCTCTACATATCTTATACATATATACTCGCGCGAATCTATGCGCGCGCGCGCGCGCAAACGCGGATGCTCGTGTATATCTCACTACGTACTCACTACTTGTTATCTTGGTTTTTTTTACTTACTGACTTATAAGTATACTTATACTTACTTACTTCTTATATCTTAATCATCATATCTTTTTTAAATATTTTTTTCATCTCTATGTGTAAATCATTATAATCGCGTTATACTCCCGTTTTATAATAATCCTTCGTACAATATAATAGGCCCTGCTGCTATATAATCCGTCTCCTACTGTCGTCCCTCTCATGCATGTCTCTCTGTGTGTGTTTGTGTCTGTCACGACTCGATTTTTCTTTGCGCGCGGCCTCGTTAATTGTCGGTTATTTATTAACTTTTTTTTGTTTGTTTACTTTTATAAAATCATATATATATATATATACTCTATTATCATATGCATGTATGCTTATTATCACCAACTCAACAAATAAATATCCTAAATATAATATATGTATATTTTTTTAATATGTATATTAAATATGTATAATATAATAATATTACTCTCCCAACAAATAATAGAACTTCTCATCTATTCTCGAAATGCGCCCCGTCGTCGCATCTCCCTTATATCTCTCTCGTTCTCGATCCCTCCGATTTCGCTCCACATGCGACGGGGCGCATACAATGTATATATGTAATAATAATAATAATTAGGCTGATCTATGTGAAAGTTTTTTTTCTACCCTTGTATCCCGGTCGGCGGCGCTTCCTCGCGCTCTCACTTTCTCTCGCCGAGCAAGCGCCGCCCATTTATTTTCTCTATGTTTTTCGTGATTTTCTTTTTTTTTTAAATCTTATTTAACTTTTTTTTGTCGTTTTTTGTTATTCACTCTCTCGCCTCGTTATCCTGCTAATCGTTGCGCAGGGAGCCGCTATACGATCTTCATATCGTCGCTGCTACTGCTGCGGCAATCTTCCTCCGGCGCGCACGTGAGTGTGTGGTTGTGTGATCTCTCTTCGCGTGGTCGTCGACAGCTCACAGCCAATCCAGTGTATTATATTTTCGTCTAAGTCCGCGCGCGACCCACGCCTCATCCTACCCCCTTTTTTCCCCCAAACTCTCTTTCTTTCTATACACGTCGTCTCAAGCCGGAGCTCCCTCGTACTATAACAACACTTCCGCTTTTCTATCTCTGTCTCTCTGGCTTGAGCGCCCTCGCTCGCGCTCGCACTCTACGTCGTACCTTATGCAATTAATTATTTCATTATACTTATTTTGTATCACTAACGCTCGCTTAATATGTATAGGGCGTCGCGCCTCGCCTCGCCCCCGGATGATCCTCACCCGCGCAATTTCCTCCTGCGGAGGAGAAAAAGAGGGCGACGACGAATTTTCTGTAACTCTCCATCGCTCGCTCGTCTTCTCTTCTGCGTTGCAGCTCTTGCTTTTCTTCGTCTTTTTAATCTTCTTCGTGACGCGTCTTGTATGTGTGTGTGTTTCTCTCTTTCTCTCACACGCTCACTCTCTTTCTCTACTTACGAAAACTACGGGAATAATAGATATTTATTGCACTAGATGATGTGACTCTTCCTCTCGGAGGGCTCGAGACGCTGGATGACTTCTCCCTTCTATATATCTCTCTATATCTCTTAACGTTATGTATACAATAATTATCGAATACGTGTACAAAGTGTTCGTTTGTTTATCCGTGTTATGTGTGTACCTGGGTGTTGGCATGTATATGTGTGTTTTCTCATGTAAATCGTGTGGTGTATATGTTCGCGCCCCGCTCCCGACGAAAAAAGGCGCCTCACAGCCGGATTTCTCACGTCGACCGTTTCTCTCTATCTCTCTGTCTCCTTTTTTGTTGCTCAGTTAACACTCGTGTTATCCTCCTCTTCCTTCCTTTCTCTGACTTGTCGGTTGTTGTTCTTGTTGTCGTCGTCGTCGTCGTCGTTTTTACTCGTGTAGCCGCCGTACTCAAAAGTGTAAAAACTTATCGCCGCTTGTATCTCGGTGGCCCGACGCGCCGCCGACTTATACTACTTGACGCGCACGCGCGCACGCGGCGTACTTCTGTTATGGCCGTTTTTTGCTCGCGGGGATTGTTGTTATCGTTGTAATACCACTCAACGCTCGCTTTGACTATCGTCGGTTATTCGGTAGACTTTTTTTTTAAGAATTAAACAAACTATCACATTGGAGAGCGAGGAAAAATACCTTTTAGTAAAAACAAAGAGATACATATGGCGCGATTCACGCCGTCGCCGTGATGCATTGCGGATATTTTTTTGCGTCCGCGAAAGGCCAAAGAATTTTATAAGAAATTGTTGTAGCGCAATAATTCTGAGACCGTGGAAACCTTTTTCTCGCTTTGCGCTAACCAGTTGTTAAGAGCGTGTTTTCCGAAATCGAAAATGCAATCCAAAAAGGCTTTTCAGCCGGAAGACAACTGCGGATGCAGCACATTCCGGGCATTCTCGTTCCGCGTATTTATCTCTCGCGCTCCCAATCAAACAATGCACTTTCAACAAAATGAAATCTATTGCACGAAATACTCGCGCTACAGATTCATAAATTCCGATACCGAAAATCCTCCTCACCCGCAGAATATTCCTCGTTTGAAAACAAAAAGACTAAAATCGACCCGCGACCTTATAAAAAAAAAGAACTTGCATTCCGCTTTAATACATCCCACGGCGCTGATAATTTCCGTCTCTCTTTCTCTTTCTCTCGCGCCCTTAAGGGCCGCCCGCTTGCGCGGTCACGCGTCGTCCGGTCGCAAAGACTAAGTGCTTCCGGCGCCGAGAGTTTCCTCTCTCTCTCTCTCTCTCTCTCTCTCTCTCTCTCTCTCTCTCTCTCTCTCTCTCTCTCTCTCTCTCTCTCTC
>UXGD01004359.1:0-17385 GCA_900474315.1 Torymus auratus | reverse complement strand
ACATTAAGTTTCATACATAAAAATGTTCTTAAATTCAAGAAACTTTCAAGTTACAAATTTACTGAATTTTAAGAATATAATGCAACTGAAGGTAATTTAATATACTACTACATTAGGTTTAATACAAAGTTCGGTACAAGTATAAATAAATGCCAAATTTGAAATTTGATTTTTCCCGCCATATGTGCCTCCGGCCAGAGTCTAGTTCGCACGCTGCCGCTATGCGGCGGACCCCTTCCATGTGGCCTCACGTACCTAAGTAAGCCGGCTCGAGGGGATATAGCGGCGCGTCGCGAACTACCTCGCCAACCTTTATCACTTGAACATCTCGTTAGTAGAGTTATGAATTTATGATTATTTCGATTTGAAATTTTCAAGACAAGACAAGACCCCACAATCTTGATATTGTATCGAAAACTGTATATAAATATTGTATCCATTATTGTCTTAAATATTGAGGCATCACAATACAATATCAAGATTAATCTTGCTGTATCGCGATGCCCTAATTCATATAATTTCTTACACATAAGTAGACCTGACGATTTCGCCAGTTTCCCCCTAATTTCCGAGCATGTCGAATGTCTCCAATCATGAATGAATGTCTCGCTTGCTTTCTCTGTCTCTCTCCCCGTATAGTTTCGAGAGTGCAGCACTGACCGCGTCGTTTAATTTAACGTCGGCTGTACACAGAGGAAAAGGGAGCGATTCGCCGCAGAGCAGAGCGCAGACCAGACGCGACGTCGTCGACGACGAAAGACTTAATGCCTGGGAGCTGCAAGGTCTCACCGTCCTCTTGACGCGCTGCACTGCACGCGGCGAATGCATCAAAGAGCGATTCTCATACGTCTCTGCCACGGGCTATGGGTATATACTACGCGCTTGCCCCCTAACAAAACGTCCCTCGAATATAAGCAAGCAAGAGAGAGCGCGCGGCCGCGCCAGACAAGTGCAAGAGCCTATTGATTTTCCTCGTTTCTCTGTCCCTCGTTCTACACTTTTGCTTTCGATATTTTACGTCTTTTCGCGTTCCAGCTAACTTCTTATGAATCATTCCGCAGCTTCATTGGAAATATATTCTCTGTGCTGGAGATCATTTCTCCGCAGCTGTACGAGGCAAGTGGGGGTATAGTGTTATATATAGCTGAGAAAAATGTTTTTTTAGAAAAACTGCGATGATAAATCTCGAAATCAAGGTTAAAAACGTTGTTAGATTTTTATTTGTATTCTCATTGATTACATTTTGTGAAAAAATGAATCTAATTTCATGCTATTTATTTCAATTTGAAGGAAGCTAAATTATCTCAAATAAGCATATCGAATGCTCAAAATCCCTTCTTCCTAAATGTAATATAGTGAAAAATTGCTACTTCAGTAACGAAAAATTGTGCACCACATAAATAGTAGGCATTCACAATTTTAGTAGTGTATATTCACTTTTAAAGATAGCGAAATTCATTTTAATATTTGGAAAAGTGAATATATCCACAACTGAAATAGTGGATGCATGCTATTTCGATAGTGCACGATTTTTAATTATCTGAAGTAGGTGTAGCGATTTTTCGCTACTTTACATTTAGAGAGCTGAATCAAATAAAAATAACAAATTTAATATCATTGTAATCAAACAATATTCTGTAGCAGTGATTACATTGTATTTAATCCTTCATTTAATAAAGGAAAAATCTTTTAAATATTTTCTGTGGTAAAGATAAAGAACCAATTTTCTTAAGTGATTAAAAAAGGATAATGAATAAGATGCCACATCTATCAGAAAAGAACTAGTAGCAACGTTTTTTTAAATATGGATTTAATTTATTACTATATAATTCACAAAGTAAACGAATGTGTGATAGTCAGCACCTTTCTGACATAGGCCAAGGGACTCTTTAGCTATATAAATAAAATGGCTGAAAATAAAATCCTTGTAAAAGATGATTTAAACTTTTCTCGTCGTACAAGATAGTGGTTGAAAAAATCAGCAGAGATACATGATTTTCTTGTTTTTCAACCATTTATCATAATAATGGTTGAATAGTATGATAATAATAATAGGAATAATGATAATAAACTTTTAATAAATCAAGGAATGTAACAGGGCTCTAAAGGTAAGTTTATAATTTAAGAATGTTATTGTTTAAATGATATAAAAAACAATTAAGAAACACGAGAGAAGATGCGACGAGCAAGATGAAATTTTAATATCACCGTCTCTTAATTACCCGACATACTTTGCATAATCGAGCCGCTCGCTCAATTTCGATAGGGCGGGCAGCGTCTTTTTCATTAATTATGCCCGTATCGAACTGGAGCGTGGCCCGTGCCGCCTCCGCTGCTCTGTACTCCTCCGCTCGCTGCGCGTACATTTCCAATTAAGTTAGAGTTCCGCGAATCCGGCGCGAGCACTTTCTCGCACATTAGCATTATAAGTGGGCGCATCGCGTACGTGCGCTCTCAAAGGGTCGCCTGTACATGTGTGTGCTGCCGCCGATCCAGGACGAGGTCGAGTGGCCCGGGCGTGCACGTAAGTCTTTGACAGCAGCTGCGCGCACCAGCCTTTATGCCTTCCTTTATGCGATATGTCCCGCTCGCGTGGACGAGCCGCGGCCACTTTTGAACCGCTTCTCTGGCAGTGTGTGTCTGTGTGTGCGCAGGAGGACCACGGATCTACTTGAAAAGCGAAGAGCGGCACAACGGGTACAGAGGATGACATAAGTGCCGGCTTATATAAAAGTTTTCGGAAATACGGTACAAGTGGCCTGTTAGCATAAACCCTTGCAGCGGCGCTGTCCTATTATTTATTGTATGATAAGATTATTCAATGCTGTGATTCTCTTGAAAGGGGTTTGCATTGTCAAACAAGGAAAAAATGTTTATATCTAAAACGCTAATTTGCAGTTATTGTGCACTTTTAATGTTCACCTTCTCAGCAGTACTTAAACGCAAACTTATAATAAATTGAATGTGATCTATAAGCTTTAGACTCCAGGGAAAGCTGCTTATTCTAAAAGCTTCGTCTAGTATCAAAAGCAACCTCCTATACCTTCTATACTATATATTTCCCGGTAATTTTATATCATAAAAAATTTAAACTCCATAATACTCATAAAATTAATTAAACTGCACACATTTATCTTAATCTTAATACAGATACAAAAAATCCCAAAAACAAGATGTTCTTTTCTTGAATAAATACAGGAGCTGTTAAATACAGACAAAACGTTTTGTACTCCCCGCTAAATAATCATTAACCGAATTCTTCACTCTCCCGACAATGAGCTATTGTAATAATAAATAATTTTGTTCTATGTGGAACAAACAAATTTCACCGGACAATGAACGTATAATTTATCCCCGCGGAGCTGTGCGCGCGGCCGACATTCAACTTCCACAAAAGCGTGAGCTATCTGTCAGAAGCTTTTCATTACACATCGGCCTCGGACGATATGAATATATCGCGAACAATAGGCTCCCCCCGGCCGAACAAACGATAGACCTGCGCCCGCGCACTGTCAATTCCACCGCGCGTTCGCGCGCGCACAATAAATAATTCGTCATCGCTCGCTCGCGGCTCGTCAACAGGTTTTGCTTGCTTTTTCTCAAGAATCAGCCGCTTCATATTTGCCCCTCAGAATTAAGGTGGCGCGCGCGCCAGCTACTTCCGTGCACGCAAGTCGCATTAATTGAAAAAGCATTGCAGGAGTATACAAAATGACAGCTGTCGAAAAATGGAGGAAAAAGAGATGAGTAATAATTGCGTCTTTTCTCATTTTTCGCGCAACCGGCGGAACGATATGGCGTGACGAGCCGCGCGTGCTATAGTAGTGCGAAATGGCATGTTTGCTCAGCCAGGGTTTGATTTGCGCGCGACAATGACCCAATGCCGAGAGCGGTCGTGGGAATGTTTTTTCTCTCCGCACGCGGAGGATGTCATTTGCGCCGTCTACCTCGCTTTCCGAGAAGCGTAGCAGAACTGCAGCTACATCAGTGCAGCAGAACCTGCGGATTACACCGCGCGCGGCCGCTAGATTCAGTGCGCACCTACCTGGCAATAACTGCAAATTAAAGCTGCAAGCAAGGTCAAGGAAAGATGGAGAGGCAGGGAGATGATCTCGGCGGTCGTTTGCGGCATCGCGCTGGATATATAATACCAGCCACGGGGGACACTTTTCTTTTCGTTTGTGCGCATCTGCGTGTGGTGGTGGATATTATAAGTGTGCGGCTTTTGCGTGCCAGCTGTGTATGCGCATACGATCTGAATTATAGAGCGCCGCTGATTGAAGTTAATCGATTTTAAGTGTCTTGTATGAGTTGCACTTCCGTGAACCGTTTTCTCGTTTGCGAGAAAAACGGAAAATTATAACCCGCGATTTTCGTGTGGAAGAGGATTCACGTGCTCTCACTGACGCTTATGCCGCACATTTTTTTTTCGATTGTTCGAGTATTAATTGTAGAGCTTTTCTCGAAAAACTTGACTCTGCAATTAAAGCCATTACTGCTGAATATAACGATGTCCTTTCGCAGAATGTATCGTCAAAGGTAGTAGTTCGTTCGAAATAACGAACTTATAAAGCTAGAACGTTACTTGCATTAAACTAGAGCGAATGTAATTA
Source organism: Torymus auratus (assembly GCA_900474315.1). Lineage (NCBI taxonomy): Eukaryota > Metazoa > Arthropoda > Insecta > Hymenoptera > Torymidae > Torymus > Torymus auratus. The sequence goes on along the minus strand of UXGD01004359.1, from coordinate 12,772 downwards.
TTGTTATTTCATTATAATGAAGAGTATAATATTGACGAGACGAAAAAGAAGGTTCATTTTTAATAATTATAAGGAATAACCAATAAGTACATGTGTACATAGGACGCATCTGACAAATTTTAACGCAATTACGCGCGATCTGCATCTTAACTGACGGCGCATTACAGATCAATTAGTTTTAGACCTCAGAAGCGACCGAATAAAAAGAACGAGAGCTCACGTCGCTGCGAAAAGAGCAGTTCTAATCTTGGGGTAAAAGCTTTGACTAGTAAATTATACCCAAAACAAAACATAGCGCCATCGCGGACTCGCCATTCAGTCTCTCCTGCTGCACATGTTGAGAGCTCATTAGACCGGCTAAAGCATGACTCACTTTATAATATAGAGAGGCAAAAATAATGCGCACGGCGTCAAATCTGGGTGCTGGTGGTGGTGGCGGCCGCGGGGACACACATAGGCGTGTCGTGTGCCGTCGCCGTCGGCGCGCATTCCTCCGCGCAGTGGGAAGATCAAAGCCGCGGGTTCAACGCTCGCGGCTCGCAGAGAGCGGGCGCCTTTTACCGAACCTCGCGTGTGTACACACGCACGAGCTGTTATATACCTACCTCCCTCCCGTGGCTCTCTCTCCCAACCTCAAAACTGACTTCTCATCCGCGTTGTTCGCTCCATTGAACCAGAAGTCCCTCCGCGTCGATGATTGTCCGCCGCGCGCGGGCGGCCACGGGAAAAAATAATAGCAGCGGCGTTGTTTCGCAATATCGCGACTCGAGCCCCGATGATGACGTCATCCGGGCGGAGGCCGTGCCGCCGGCGAGTATATTATAGTGGCACAGTTTGCCCGAGTGTTCCAGAGAGAGAGACAATGGGATAGTCGCCGTCGTCGTCATCCGCTATATCTTTCTACTTTGGCCACTTCCGCATGGCTATATGCGCCAGTGGAGTAATGCGATGCAAGGGGATCGCGCAGCGCGGACACACGTAGGTCGGCGAGAGAGACGTCGAGGCCACGGACGATCTTTATACGCGAGCCGAATATCCGTGCGCTGATATAGTCTCTTTCTCTCCCTTGCTTGCATGTATATAAGTACTGTGGCGAGAAAGCGAGAGGAGAGGATTTATTGCTGGCGTGCGCGCACGCCGCCAGAAAACGCGGGGATATAAGTCTATTTCTCGTATATAGCTATAGCTGCATTTTATTGCGCCCGCGAGCCACACACAGCCCGCAAATCTATGCGGCGGAAAAGAGCGCGTTAATGGTTTCACTTTCGACGTGCGGCGTGCGCGCGACTATGGCGCTGCGAGAATCGTGTTGAACTAGCCCCACGCGCGCTGCGCTTATTGTCGATCCGATGCTAATTATTCAGCGTCGAGCAATTTGTTTGCGAGCGTTAATTTAGCGCGCGCGGCCAGTGATATTGACATGGTTCGGATATAAATTATTCTCCTCCTTGGTGATTCAATAACTGCATTGTTCGATGCGAATGTCGCGATCATTAATTTATATAACGGACGGTGTATAGTCTAGCTGTCTACATTAGAAATTCAGAAAATTGTCGCAGAAATAAAAAAAAACAAAACGTTTTTGCTTTACACGCACAATAATGCATACAAGTGTCATTCACTCAATCTCGCGCGCAAAACAAACTCGAAAATTAAAACATACACCTCAAGATACATCTTATCCCGATTTATTGTCTTTCCGCATCACTGACAAACAGCTCGCGGCTCGACGTATCTCCCGTCCGCGCTCGCTGCTTTCGCTAACATATTAATTTCGCGACGAGTCGTCCGCGTTGGCGTGAGTCTCCGCAGGATTTTACGCTCGTCTCGCTGCGATGCCGCCACGTGATAGCTTATTGTTTCGAGAATGAATTATGGGATGGCATACTTTTCGAGAGGATCAAAGTCCGACGACGACCACGCGCCGGTCATGTCCGCACGTATAGTACATACACATATAGACACTGGGACGTGCGCTTATAGAAAACACACGAAACAATGGATCTTTTCAGCGCCAGGCCGGGGCGCGTGAGTGAGGATCCCTCGAATTCTTTCGGCTGACCGCCGTGATGCTGCTGCCGAGGTTGACGTAAGAGCGCCTGTGTTAATGATTAATTAAACAGATATATAGAGGGGGGGGGCTAAGAGGTGACGCGAGTTCGTGCGTTATTTACACGTGGTGAATCGTTAATGCCGGCTCTGTTGGAAATTTCAATTTCGTCATTATGGTATCGATTTTGAGAAACCGCCCGTAACCGTACGCTCTCATACCTATACCGTTTTGATTAATCATCGAGGAATGACTAAAGACAATGGTACCATTTATAATAGAAAAGTATCTACAATTGGTAATGTATCCTTACAAATGTAACGTTATTTGTGCGCATTTTTTTACAGGTGTTTTTTATCTCAGCACACCGTTCATTCATCGATTCACTATGTGTGGTGTATTTTTTGTTAATTAAATTTAAAATATCGACGCATCGATTGAATGTTATTAAAATAATGCGGCTACGTTGTTTTATATAAGCACCCTCAGAGAAAAGAAAATTCTATATTATACCTCGTGCGCACGTGAAAATTTACCGTACAACATTGTTTAATCAGTGTTTATTTCCTCTCGTGTCTCGCTCGCCTCTCTCTATCATTACAGCGGCGATACACGCAAAGCCGACGCGCGCTCATCTATTAGCGAGCGGGTAACGTAAATAAAACGTAATTAGCAATCAAAAACTTTCTACGTGCTCCATAAGGGCGGCGCTCGTGTGTGTGTGCGCGAGAATTTTTTCGTTCGAGCTGTGCAAGTCGGCGAAAACGTGCTTCTCCTCGACAGCGAACTTTCCATTCTCTCCGCGCGCACGCCATGGCAGACCCGCAGACAGACGTTTCATTGTCCAAGTGGTGGTAGAAGTAGTCATAGTAGCTGCATTATCGACCATCTACTTTCGTATATACGACCATAAATATGACCTTTCTCTAGCTCAGATAAAAGCCAACCCTGTATGCTGCATTGATATTTTACTCTCAAACTCTCTGCGAGTGGGATTAGAATTATTCTGTATAGTGAAATGAAACATGTGACAAACAAAATCAATTCTTATAACATTGTTGATTTTAGAAAATTTATAGCGCTACGATAATTTCCTTCATTTTTTAGATGCTTTATAAATCTTCAAGACAACCAATTTACTACATGTGTGAAAATTTTGGTTTGTAACACCATGAAAAATTGGAATAAAATTTTATAATAAACTATGAATTTTGTCAAAATTTTTCATATAGATCGTTAAGAAATGGTTAATTTCCATAGTAAATATACTTTTTTAAAGAAATTTAATATATTCATAAAATATTTTATATCATAAAATTAATTAAATTAACTAAAAAAGTGACAAAAAACAAAAATTAATAATTAGTGTCGATGAGATCGTTTGATCTTCAATATTATACATGATCTTTTTCTAAAAGACCCTTTATGGATTCTTCATTAAAATATTTTTCCAGTATTTAATAGATACTACACATATTTCATAGTTCCTCTCTACAAAATGATACTCTAATTAATTTTATATCGGACATCCACACTTTTGTCCACATACCTTAATTATTTTTCAAACGTTGAACATTCTATCTACACTTGAACTAATAAAAAGTATTTTCATCGTCGTAAATTCTTGTCGTTTATTTTTCCTGCCCGTGTATTAGCTAATAATAGTCGATAAATCTGGAGAAAAAAGGTGGAAGAAAACACCGAGAAGCAGAGAGCGAAAAAGAAAAATATCAAGTGCGTAGGATATCGTGTCCTGTCGCGAAGGAACGGGCGGAGAAGAAGGAGGGAGGGGAATCGGTCTCGGCGTACGTGTGCGCCAGTGTGTGCCGAGGCGTTTCGCATCGAGTTACCGCGACACACGAGAGAGCGCATCGCGCGGTTTCCCGCATTCTGAGTTGCCGCTATACCTATCGCTGCTGTTGCTGCTGCCGCCGGTCGTGGCGGCCCGTATGTAACTCAATCTCCGGAAAATCGCGGGAAAGCCCGTGAAATACGAGGCCTCCTGGACCCCCTCTCTCACCCTCCTTGGATATGTACGCGTAAGAGGCGAAAATTTCGCTCGTTCGGCAAGAACGAGATAAAGTTTTCTTCTCCTCTCGATAAGTATAGAGTTACCACTCCCTCTCGTCGTCTTTATTTTCGATAATACGTATAGCTACTGTAATTCGAGTTTAATTAAGACAAAGTTGTAAAAGCATCCCTACAAACCATTAATTGGAATTTCCATAATTACTCTCAATATTCTGTTAATATTTGAATCAAGCAAGGAACAAAAGGTAACAATGTATAAAATATAATTCAAAATTCAGTCACATTTTACAAAAAAAGTTCTCTTTTTTAAATATATTTGCCGGATGAACAACTACGTCAAATGTGTACTTTAAATATAAAGTAAATGATGGAAATGAAACATTTATAGCTTTATTAATTATAAATTTATACGAAATTATAATATTTCGAATACTATTTCATTTTATTTCATGTTGATCCTCCTACGAAATGGAAATCATTTGACGTATGACAAGTGAACTCGGCAATATAGAACCATTAAATTATAATATTCAGTTCAAAATGCTACACAAATACACGGCGCATCTCAGCAGTACCTACTTTCTAAACGCTTTCTAAAATTATACAATACCCGTGCGCGGAAAAAGGGCAGAAAAAAAATAATAAGATGATCTATCTGGATGATTTGACGAAGAAGGATTGCGAGATATAATAACCCCAACGAAGCGAAGCTTAAAATTAACACGTCGAGCTACTTGGCGCATGACAGTGTATACATACAGCGGAAATCACGTCTCGCGCGAAGGAAAGCTCTTGCAGAATGGCGCATCGTCAGAAGTGAAAGGGCACGAGCTGAAGAGAGAAGAGAGAGAGAGAGAGAGAGAGAGAGAGAGAGAGAGAGAGAGAGAGATTTGAGACAGTCGATGCGCTTCAAGCACCGAAAGATAGATCAATTTCTGCATCGATTTGACACGCGTGAGATTTCCCTTCAATCTCTATACCACTTCTTCCCTCTCCCGCATCAACTTCATAAACTGTTATGATTTCAGAAGAAATCTCGAGAATATTATGCAAGTTTCGCAATGCGGGCTCTTTCGTGTTCCCATGGCATTCTTGCATGTTATTACATTTAAGCGCAGTTTACATGGTCTAGAAGTATGTTATATTGGAATATAAAATTGCCTCTATCAGACTGAGATTTTATCGTTAAACGTTACATTAAAGGTTTTTTACAGTGGTTCGATCAATGATAATGTGACACATATGAAGAAATAATGAGAATAATTAATTTTCAGAAAACATTATCAATTATTGAAACATTCCTTTTTTCAATTCCTGACTATTAGAACATTTTCTAACTCATGAAATCACAAAGGATGTATTAATCAAATAAATTACAAAATTGAGAATAACTAAATTAGACAAATTCAATGATACATGATTCTATAGAATCAAACTAAGGAGACTTCAAACTAAGATCAGGTTCCCTTAATCTTACAAATCCTAAGGTTCGCATTGAACTGTGCACGACGCCGTCTGTACTTTGGAGGCGCGAAATCTCACGACGAGGGCTAAGCGTAACTAGAAAAAAAGTAAGGGCTCCAATCGCTGTGTGATTTCGTGTAACGCGTAGGTTTTGTCCTTGGGAAGTTAGCCACATGTATACATATATACGTCACCATCATCGATGTAGTAGTGTCTTATAAGATTGCCATTCCCCAATCGGGAATAATCCGTCTTTATCGTTAATTGTCCTCTACGCGTGCTTACCAATTCACTGGGGAAATACACGAAAAGAAGATTGAATAGACGGTCAAATTGGGATAGAAGGCGGTTTTTCAGATTAACTATTCCTTTATGTGACTGCTAAGAAGAATGAGTTCTATTATCTCTTACATAAAATTCTAATTATTATTAAGGGACAATTTCTAACTGAGACAGATATTTACATTTAATTTAACAAACTTTTTCATTCGTTAACTATTTCGATAATAAAGAATGCACGTGTGGTTAAAAAATTTTGAAACAATAATCAAAAGAAATAATTGACAGTTATGATTTTAATTATAATTCCTATGAATTCATATGAAATGTGTGAGTAACAATAATATACTCTTTTTGGATAGTTTCCTGCAACACAACATGTTTTGCAAAATAATGAAGGTATTTTATCACAAGTTACCCATATGTGTAATTTTCTTATAAATGTTAAAAACGCATTCTTTGTTAATTAAATTATATATTACAGTGAGATCGAAACACGCGTATATCAGCAAAATGTTAACGTAGTTCACAATATTAGTATATTCAATAGAAAATAAATACATTTTAATATCATAATTAGATCAAACGCGTGCTACGCGCGCGGAGATGAACTGTGCTTTGAATACAACGTTCGAAAATGGTAAAATCACCTTATAAGAAAAATATAAATAAACAACATTACGTTGCCACGCACATAGCTACCGCATGACAACGCTTCCGACCAATCCGATTGTGAATAAAACGTGAAATAACATAGCCATCAATTTTAATAAAGGGAAACAACATTTATTAAATAAAGTCTCTACCATACCACAATATTTTGTTATTCATATAATGGTGCATGGAATGAAACCGTTTCTGTTATTTTATTATACTCTCGTATCAACTTTACATTCTAAAATAACAAGAATGTATATTGAAAATTAAATGTACATCGAATGCAAATTTCAATAGAATCATTCGTCTTTAAAACAATCAATCTCTAAAGTATAAATATTTACACGCTATTAACGCACAATTTATCAAAACTTTCGAGCTGCGTAACTCGATGAGTTTTAATACATGCGAAGTGGTGCGCATCTATAAATCAATTTGGAAATTGCTTGGAGGGGTGACGCAGGAGGGGGGAGGGTACCAAACCGTGTTATCGGTTTTTCAAAGATGGAGTCACTATAACCAAATCAATAAAGCTGTTGACGCGCGCGCGTTCGTATGTACGGACCAGCTACCAGCATATGATCCTCGAGACCTTTCATCAGCCCGGTACCCATATGTGATTTTTTCCCTAATTCCCTGAAGCTTATGGCGCACGCTATAGCGGTATAGAGGCGGCAGGATCATCGCCCATGCGGAGTGCTAAGCAGGGGAAAACGATAGCTCTCTTCTTTTCATTTGATTCTTTTGTCATTCTTTTTTGTCCATACTTTTTATGTCCCTTTCCTAATGTTCATTGATAATGTTGCTTCAGATATTCATGTCCTTTTACATTTGATCATTTTCGGCTTTATCCATTAGAATTATACTCATGCTTTTTCTCCGTTTCTTTTTTTGTTTAAAAATAAAAGTACATTTTTCAAATAGACAAAGATAAAAAATAAAATCCGCATATTTCACCCGAGTGAACTGAAAAGCTGAAAAATTGAATAATTCAAAATCCCTAAATTTAATTTTCGCTTCTAGGTAGCGAAGATTCGACATTGGCTTGATTTAAAAATATTACATATAAAACTTGGAATAAAAATATTATTAAAAACTAAATATAAAATAATAAAAATACACTCAGTTATTATAAAAGATAAAATTTTGTTCATCGATTGATATTGGGTCACCCTTAAATATGAGCGCTTTCATTATACAATTGTTACGAGATGAACTTTTCACCCCAGGACAAATTTAAATTTATAATTTACGTCTATCTATTTCTCATAACATAGTGCCTCCTCTACACGCACACATACTCGTTTTCCGGTTCGATCACCCTCTGTGCGGCATGCGCCTACCTTCCCTTCCTATAGCTCTCTATCTTTCTCTCTCCCTCTCTCTCTCTTCACATTCGTACTATTATTTGTCGTCGCTGTCGTCTGCCCAATCAGTCATGCCAACATATGCTTAAGTAAGATTACATTTGTTGCAATACCCGGTACGCGCATGCTACCTTCCAACTCTCGGGAGTAGGTAAAACGTGCACAACGGTAGCAGCATCAGCCCCTTTCGAGGGGGAGAAAAGCTCGGGAACCCTGCCGAAAAGGGGGAGAAAAAGAGAGAGAGACAGTGGCAGAGACTCTGTGGAAATAACGCGGCGAAAAGATAGAGAGAGAGAGGGGGGAGAATTTTTCGGCGAGCCTCCTGCGCGAAATGATATATCGTGCGCGAGCGCGTATATAGAGGCGAAACGCGGGGGGATTCCCTTTTTCTCTTTCTTTTCTCCGCTGCCTCTCCGCTTCCTTTTTTTTGCGAGTCGGTTAATGGCCGGCCTCTCGACGGATTACACGGCACGCGCTCGCTTCTCCCACCGGGGACACCCCATACGGAGATTAGTGGCTTATCGCGGGACATTACTGTTACGCTGCTGCTATACCACTAGTACGAGAGAGAGCTACAATCGCTAAAGCAGGGTTGTTACGCGCTTTTGCCTCGATTGTTTTTCTTTCTTTGCCTCATCCCCCCTCCCTCTCATAAGTCGAAAATGTTTTAGAGTAGTATTATGTAACGGGTGGCTGCTGATGCTCCTTTTTAAATTAATGTCATTCGAGCTCATAGTTATAATGGACTCTTGAATGTGTCGCTTTTATAAGAGCTATTGTACAAAAACATTAAAGATATAATATGTATGTAAAACTTATTAATATTTTAATAATAGTGTAATAATAGTAATATTGCGTTCTTTCGAGGTATAAGAAGAATTCGATTAAATAGTAATTAGTTCAGAGTCATTCATTACTTTAGATGTAATAAACAATCTTGTTGCGATGCTATTTGCAATAAGAAAAGTATTTTAATGCAATGTTAAATATTGTGATAAGTTTCTCTATAATAAACATTACGATTATTAATGCACAAAATTAATTCTACAATGTTACTTTGTTTCATAAAAATAAACAGCAATTAAGGAATAAGATATGTGTGATTATTGAACAATGATAAGTAAACACTCGTGAAGGATCAGTCGAATGCGTGTCTAGGTCCATTAAGAAAATACATCATAATTTAGAACTGTATTATGTAACTAATAATTTCAAATGGATTTATATTAGTCACGCTTCTAACGAGATGTAAAAGTGCGATTATATACCCAGGCATTTTTCTCGGGTATACCCCCTCCTCTGAACATAATATATTTATTACGTAACCCCGCGAGATTTCACACACTTTTTCGCGCCTTAATTATTGGTTTCTACGAGATTTATCACTTCGGGTCGCAGCACACCAGCCAAACTCGTTTTTTGCAAATACCCACCCGCCCGCGGTCGTAAATTATTTCCCATAAGTCACTTCGTCTCTGCCTCGTTCGCGCTTGCGCGCTTTCCCGACGAATCGCGCTCTTTTCGACGATTTATCCTCCTCGCGCTCGTATTATCTAATAGAGATACTTATCGCCTACATCAATTATGGAGTCATGCGCGTGCACCGCACGCGCGGATTCATTAGAGTGACCGTCTGCGCGAAAAATCCCTGCTATAGCTGGGATGGCTTTTAGATTGCGCGACGCCCGCGCGCCGCCTTTTGCCTTCATTACTCGGACACGACTCGCCGTTTGAGAAATTGTCCTAGAGGCAGTTGTACGATCGTTATGATCTAACTGCAATAACTGCAATTCTCCCATCAATATTGATGAGGTGCACGATGCTGCGAGGTTTTTTGGTTGGAGGATCCTTACGGTGTGTCTTGGTCGCCGTGAAAGTTTCTAATTTGGATGTCTCGTAAAAAGGATAAATTTCCAGAGATACGCCGCGGAGGAATGCATAATTTCATGTTTGGATAATTTGCAAAAGATTTTCAAGTATATAATCAGGGAATATTTTTATCTTGTACTGCAAAATACCAGTTTGAAATGAGGGTGGGTAAAAAATTTGAAAATTACTTGACTTGCCGACGATAACGTATTTATAACTGTGACTACTATCTGTATTTACTATAAAAACTCAACAAGATGTTAGTTTTTATTTCGTAAGCTGTCCTGCAACCTACTATTATCATCACAGTCTTTACTTTTAGCGATTCAATCACAGTTTCCGCGCTATCCCACGTGATTTTCCAAGAAGCACTAATTTACAGCGACACAATCAAAGTGAACAATCTATTAGCGAGCATCGATTCCGGAAAACGGTGTCTCGCGGGCGGCCGCGCCGACAGAAACGAAGCGAAGCAAGATTGATTAGTCAGCCGTCGCTTAGGAATATTAAACGCGAGCATTACAACATAAGCCCGCGTGCTATTAGTCTCATATTTCAGAGGCAGCGCGCTGCATTATAGCGGGCTGTGTACAGTTGTGGCCCGACCTTAAGGGCTCGTGGCTCCCATGTACATTATACATATACGTGTGCGCGGCAGGCATCTAATTAATTTCCAATGAAATACACGGGCCGCGAGCGCAATCGTGACGCTTTCACGACGCGCCCTGGCGCGCTGGAGCTAGCTTTTCGACCTGGTTCCGCCGCGACGAGAGCTGGCCCGGCGTGCACGACACGGGCGCGAGACGAGCGAGCTAAACCTCGCGCGCTCCACGCGGGACAATGGCCCCGGCGAATCCGCACGGCTATACTATGTATTTGCAACGAGGAGAAAGTCGCTTAACAGATGGATCGCCTTGTTTTCTGCTTTATTTCGCGATAATTGCATGTACCACGGTGTCATTCGGGCAAACGGGCGGGAAGTGCAAGATAGGGAATACAGTGACATGGAAATTGGTTCTGTGTACTTTATACCTCTTATTAAAATTCTTATGTGCGGTTGTATAATGCTTTAGGCGTCATGACCTATGTTTATAATAAATAATTCTCGGTGTAGTGATTTTTTGTTATTTTGAATCAATATTTTATTTACTCTATTATGTCTAAAGACGAATTAACTTTATTTTTTACAGATAAATAATGACAATTAATCCTAATTCGAACCTAAAAATATAGTATCGTATATTATAAGTACATTTGCATTTATTATTACTGTACCAACATGATCAAAACAAAGGAATAGAACTTATACTTTACATCATTCCTTTTGTTTGTTCAAAGGAAAGAATTCAAATAATAGCGCACCGTATCAGCAAGTACTTGTATCTTATATCGATCGCAGCTTATAATTTAAAAATGTTGTTGCAGATGTTTTCCCAACAATAACATTCGCTGTGGACTATCAAGTTTCAATAAGTATTAAAATGTTTATCAAACCCTATCGCATCACTGAACCCTCAACCCCAAATCCAATCAAACGATCGTCATCTCTAGGAGTCTATCGTGTCCCAAAACTAGTTCCCGCGCGTTATCTCTACCATCGACAAAAAAAAAGAACCACCACCACCACCACCAACCGCGCGGCGGTCCCTGCGTCTCGCATTAATACCCTCGGTGCGCGCAGAGACAGCCCCAAAGCGGATTTCGAGGCCTACTGGGCGCGCGCACGCGTAAACTCGATGCTATCAGCGGTTAGATCGCGACCTCGTCGACGTACGTATATATATACACATACAATACGCCGATCGAATCGTAAAATCAAAAGCCATTGTGGCCCGGCTTCTTCCGCGTCCCCGCGCGTTCGCGCACAACACCTCTGCGTGTACATATATATAGACACGCTTCCGCGCCTGCACGCGGGGAACAAAAAGCCGCGACTTTACGCGCATGCACCTGGCGCGGTGCGCGGGGCAAGAGAGGCTTGCGCTCTGCACAATGGACCATTACGGTGTACGCGCGGCACCGTCGAGAGCTCTACCTATACGCGTGCACACCACGAGGGACTAACGATCTAACGAATTGCGCGCGGGTTTGGAGATGCTGGCCGCGCGCTGACGCGATTCTGTTCACGCGCGCGCGAGCGAGCGAGGGGCGCACATCATTGTGTGAGTATATACGTATTACTCGAGAAAGAGGGAGAGAGAGATCTTATTTATGACGTGGCGCTTTTACGATGTCGCGCGGAGAGAGGAGCTTAACGGCCGCGCGGCCAATGAGCTCGGCCCGCGATTGGACTAATGCGCGAGACGGATCTTTTTGACAATGGATGCACACGAGTGCGTGTATAGCGCGGCTCTGACGAGAAACGAGTGCATATATACTCTTTTATGTGTGCAGCCAGCCAGCCTACGTTATATGCGCACGCGGGCATCCGCGCGCGAGCGCTGTCATGCTTTGCTTTAATTGGCCTTTGTGTTGTAGGCGGACTAACGATATAAGCAATAAATATTTTTTTCACCGAGTTTTACGCGTTGATGAAAGGCGCACTTTTATTTCGGTAACAAGCGTTTGAATTTTAATGATTTGTACGAACAAAAAAATGGGTTTCAACGAAAAATGGCGTTGTTAGTTCGAATACTATCGTGTAAAAGTGCGTTTTTACGCTAGAAGTGTTTCTCATTTAATTTCGTCATACGAGATATTTTAATTGTTTTAAAAAAGAGCTTTATAACAATTTTGAGTAGTTTTTTTCTTTACTATAACTGGGTATCATTAAAACGCTACCAGCTTTACACCATCAAGAGAAATGTAAATGTATACCAATTGACCCATGTCGCGGACGCCGAAGTGAACAAAGCTCGGATAGGAAAAAGTGAATCTCATCTCGCAAGCGAGACTAGACTTTTCTCTTTCACCAATGACCAAAGTGAAATGCCGAAGGCTCGTATATACGATTGCGAATGTGATGCTGAGCTCACGAAAGCGATCGTTAGGTTAGCCGGTCACGTGCGCATTAAGTCTATGCACAGCGAGAACACACAGCGCGTGTTTCTTCCAA
>UXGD01004358.1:0-17387 GCA_900474315.1 Torymus auratus | reverse complement strand
CGTTCGCATTGTACTCGCACTTTCGCTCGTACAATATAATATAAACCTTCATCGAATCTCATTGCACGTTTAAAGTCCGATAAATAAAACCTATATAATTTTATTAATACGCAACAGCGTTTATATTCTTTACTTTTTATACAATTCTATTCTTTCTTTTTGGAGGAGAATATCGGTCCTCAAGACGAGCGCGCGAATCGTCAGCCGTCTCCTCTTGGGTGCAGTGCTTGTTTTTAGAGAGATGCCGAGCGTGACTAATCGCTATCGACAATCTTCTGCTCGAAGAGGGCGCCCACCAGGGCCACAAACATCTTCGATACAGCACCGTAGCGCTTAGACTTGTACTTCTTATACACCGCGTGGAAGTCGGTGGATGTGTCGCCCGACCAGACGACCTTGCGTAACAGCTGCCTCCTGATCACGTTCATCTCTAGCTCCGGTAGTCTGGTACGGGCGAGAAGAAAATAAATTTTGTTCTTTCAATAAAGTTCGTTGTTTTTTTTACATGTCTGATAGTTATTGTAGTGTTTTGTACTAACCGATACTTATCTAGCGAAGAGTTGGACGCGAATACCAGATTCCGACAGTGGGACCATTGGGGATATTTTTGGCTCTCGCCGGTGGACATGATCAGCCCGAGGGCGATTTCGGCACTCACCGCTGCCAAGTGCACCGCCGAGATGCTGTACATCTTGTCGTGTAGCAGTGACAAGTCGATCTGTTTGTGATATTATTAAAAAAGAATATTATTCATTTATATAATTTGTTTTTTGTACGGGCATTTTGATATCTCGCCGATAAAGTTACCACGAAGATGGCAACTTTTTTACACGAATCGTGATAATTTTTTAAACAATTTTAATGTCCTTCAAAGTTCAACGGTTTGTAGTGATTTTCACTAAAAAAATTTTCTACGCGATAATTTAAAACCCGAAATGATTAACATAAAAAACAACGGACATCATTGTAACGAAATGACTTACCAAGTAACAGCCGTAGTAATACAGCTTTTCAACTCTCAGCGACGTCAATTGTCGCACTTCCTCAATCATGACAGTGTACAGCGCCAGCATAGAAAATGGCTCTGCAAACGATATCTCGAAGCCCAGCGACATCAAAATTTTCCGTTCGCAGTCAATCAAAGGTTTGTGGTCGCCTTGAAACAAGTCACCAGCTAGTTTCATGATCGCTGACGCCTGCAAGTATATAAAAATAACTTGTAAGCCGAAGATTCTCATACACACGTAACGACCAAAATATAGATAATACCTCGGGTATGTCGTCTGAGAGCAAATCCTTTTTCAGAGCAATCCAGAGAGCAGCAAGTGCTGAAATCTGTAGTTCATTGACCTCGATGGCCACGGCGTCGATGTACGCGTCGAATATCTTGACTGCTTGGTACAGTATAAACGACGGATAGTTGTAATAAGCCTGAAAAATCATACCATATCACGTGTTATAAAATTTTCATGCGATCATTGACAGAAATCGAAAAATCTCGTAGACTTACGGTTGCGCTGATCAAGTACTTCACTAACAATCGTCTCTGATCTGCGGTGACACCCTTCGTTAAAAAAGCCGGAGACAGTGTTTTCTTATCATGTATTTCCATCTGAAACCTCACGTACTCGCACATATATTCCATGTTGTAAGCCAGCTCCATCGACATGATATCGTATATTGCTTTCACCGTTCTCTTCTCAACCGCAGCCCTTTTGTGCTGTTCTTTGATCTGAAACATTCATTCATAAAAACGTTCATTGAAAGATAACGTAATAAAAAAAGCGCCAAGTTTTTATTTCTCACCTTAGAAACATTGACTTGAGGTATTTCAGGAAGATTCGCCGGCGACGTTTTAGTTGACTCGGATGGCTTAAAAAAATTTTCCTTATTCGTTGGCGCTGTTATCACCCTTCTCACACGATTGTCGCGCATACTTAGAGGTTTCTATAATGGACACGAGACATATTCATTGATTAATCAAGAATCGTAAATCAAAGTCGACTAAATTATTGAATAAATAATTATTACATTATATAAATGCTATACCTTGGTATTTTCAGTCTTTTGCTCCTTAAAATAGACAACTTTTTCCTTCTTTTGACTAGCATCTTTATTTTTCTCGTCACCGTAAATAAAAAAGCGTGGTTTGGTGAACGGTTTCGACACTCCGCTCGCATCGCTCGTCGAGTTGTTGCGCTTCTTCTGCTCGTTATTAACCTGACTGCTCGATGTAACGACTTCTACGATAAAAACAAAAGCTCCGTTCAAACAAATTGGAAAACATAAAAATCCATAAGTATATTCAAATATATATATAAGAGAAGAAAAACGAGAGTTTGACTCGGCACCTATATGGTTACCTTGAAGCCACGAAAATACTTGCTACACGGTGATTCATTCATAATATCGTTCCGCGAACCCTATAATAGCTAAAGCACAACAGAGAGAACGAGAAACAAACCTTGTAGCTCGCGCTGCCGTAGCGGTCGATCGTAGCTGTTGTCGGACGTCTTCCTGGCGCGGAAGCTCGGCGATGTGTTGACCTTGCGCAAGGCACCGGCCGGTAGCTTTCCCTCCTGGGATACATTCTCCTTGTCACCGCCGCTCAGATGCTTCCTTTGATTGGCCGATGATAGACCGGCTCGATGCTGTGGCTGCTGTCGCATCACCGATCTTTCACCAGTAGAATTCATTTTTCTCTGCGAAAGGTTGACTGTGATTAGAGAGATATAATTCGTTGGCGAGCTTCGTTATTTCGTCGAAGTAAAGGCGTTATATAGTGCAATTGTATAAATGATAGCGCGAGAAGAAATTGTTGGAGAACAAAAATGTGTCTGAGAATTATTCAAATCACGGTTGAAAGACTTATATATAATAGTGTGAATGAAAAAAATTTACTGAAACACGTTTTTTTAGTTAAAGTCACAGAAATTAATTAACACCATTTTAAAAGTATTCTAACACCACGAATTTTCTAAAATATATACTTCGTCGAGTGTGACAATTATTTACGGCAAAATATCAAATTCGAACATATACTCTTTACCTGCAGAATTCACAACCTCGAACGCCTGTTTAACGGATGAAAAATCTAAACTGATGCCAATAGATACACTAGCTTTAAATCACACGTGTAAAACAGCAACACTTGCTTCTATCGCGCACCAGATAACACTCGACTCCGAAATTGACTTTCCACGCGTAACGGAGCTGCCGATGTACTTGGATAGGATCCTGCGCCAGCGACGGAGCTGCAAGGAAGGCACGCGAGCTCTGATCGAGGCTCTTGCCGAGACTGACGCGCCGGTTTAATTTTCACTCGCCAACGGTGGCTGCTGGCTATTGTATTTACATATAGAGGAGCACGAGAACAAAGAAGACGCCGGACGTAAACACCACGAGCGCGCCGGCTTGTTGTGGTCCTGCGCGACATGATGCGCAACAGCGACGAAAATTTCTGTATTACGATAGGTAGTATAATATATCTGAATGTGACTGCGGTGAGAATGAGATAAAGTCGATTCGAGATTGTATAATAGTACAAGAGATTTTAAAGCGTCGTGGGGATTTCGGAGCGCGTATATAGGTATAGGAGAAAATTGAATGCTGCTGTACTGTAGATCGAGATACTTATAATTTTTTTTTTTGTTATTGTTAGAAAATTTTTTATTTTAGTTTTTATGTAGTATAATTTTTTTATTTTTATGAAAAGTTGCTTTTTCTATAGTAAAACTATAAAAAGTTTGAACCTATAATTGAAAATAAAATTTTTTTATATAGAATAAATAAAATATCGGATACATCGAATGTGTCAAAACGTGTTATATATGTATATATATATGTATTGAAAATATCGGCATTATTTAGGAGAAGATCTCCTGAAAGTTAATTTGCTCTTCAACGAATTCTCCACGCTCTTTCCGAATTTCGAATGCTGAATTTTTTCCATGACGAGTAGCACGAGCCCGCAAACTGATCCGCCGATAATCAGTAACAATAAGGGCAGCACGTCCACGATCTCCACCGAAGTCCAATGGTCTTTCATCTGAAACGAATGCGGCTCCGTTAATTATATCATCGATTCTTTTACTACTGTTGTAGTGCCGAAGGTTGATTCACGCTTGCGCTGACTGACCTTGGTATTTTGTATAACTAGCTCCGTGGCGATAACCCTCTGGAGAACGCCGCTATCTCTCATCATTAAAATACTGGCAACATAAACACGTTAATCAATAAATTTATGCTCATAACAGCGCATTACCTAACCACGCGCGAAATGTAAATCCACAGCGCGTGTTATCTCTAGTCGCGCGCGAGAATCACATACTTGCTGTTGATGATACCGCGAAAGGGGCTCCTCATGGGCACGGCCATGGCCATCGTCGTCTGCATAATAACGTCGAGAGGCTCGAGGATACACGGCACCTGGTGCTCCAGTATCGCGAACACGTTGTCCATGATCATGAACCCGTAGCGCTCGTCCGCGCACACATTCATCAAGCCCTCGAGGTAGTTGCTCGGCAGCTTATCCTCCGTCTCGAGGATCTCCTCGAACATTCGCTTCAGCATCATGTCCGACGTCGTCTGTCAGAATGTTAAATGCAGATAGATAACGATGAATTAGAAGCGTGTTTTATAGTGTGTACCTCGAAGAAGCTGTAGTCGGCCGATTTTTTAATCACGCCGAATTTGTAAGAACCATCGTTTAGGAGACCTTCCATCGTCGTGAACGGCATTATGAACACCTTGACGGCTAGGAAGCTTATAAGGGCGGCCGAGTAGGCAGCGAGAATGATGACGCCGGTAATGTGAACGACCAAGTTGATTATTCGTATCGGGTCGACAACGATTGCTTCGTGTCCTGGAAAATTAAATTTTTTTTGTAGAAAATCGATTGTAGAAAACAGTTTGATATAGAATTTTAATTTTAATATTATCATCGAACCTTGAGCGCATATTGCGCCGAATATGTGAAAAAACGTATCTGCGAAACTTGTCTCAGTTTCCTCTTTGTCGTACATCTTTCTGGACGGGGATACTTTCAAGGCGATCAATATGAACGCACTGGAGATTATCATGATCACCAGCAGGGATATCCAGATGCCACCGTAAAACGGATCGGAGTAGGCGGTCCACTTGACCGCCGTGTAATACGGCCTCTTGATGAAGATTCGACACCTGAGAAATAAAATGGACAATCAGATTGTCGTTACTTATTATGGAGCAATTCGTGTAATACAAAAGCGGACTTAGTCGAGAAAACTGGAGTTGTAAATTCGACCGCCTCTAGTCGGTCGGCTGTCATCAATAGTTCGGTAGCAGCGAGATCAATTTCGTTTCTTGTAAGCATGCCGACGACGCCGGTCCACGAGTCGTTCGGCAGCCTTGTACCCCAAGTGTCGCACTCTGTGTATACCACTCTGTCGTTAGCGGATAATGCAAAAAAAATTAAGTAAATAATAGATAATTATTTGTTACTATATACAATGACATTTTTCTATTTTGTCTCGAGAATTAACAAGTTAAAGTGTTCGAACGAAAATAAATAACAATCACATGCGGTTATCTTTACTGTATATATAGTTTGTTTGGGATGTGTGGGATATAACCTCTCGTCTCTTCTTTTTTCAAAATTAAATAAGTTTACAAAGGTACTGTTGCTCAGTACATCCCGAAATGCTTCGTAGAATCATACTAAAAAGCAGCTACGCTTCCTGTCCGAAAGTCACTTTGCCAAGGCATCGTTTATTTTGCGAGCGAAGAAGGCGAAAGGGCGACGGGACAAAAACTGATATACTCGAGGAGCGAGCTGCCGCCTCGCAGGATGAATACTTTCGCAAAAAAACCGCTCGGCAATTAGAGAAGCTACGAGATAGGATGAAAAAGGAATTGGAGGAGGGAAAGAAGAAACAAATTGAGTCGGAAAATTCGAGTAAGGATAGCAGTTATGTGCCCCGAAATGATAATCAAGGATGACGTCGTCAAATTAATAGGTTAGCATTATTCATTCGGGTTTTTTGTGTCGTTTCAATATATTTTAAAACTATTTTTAATATATTTTTATGGGTCTTTGAAAAAAGTACTACTCGTGTATACGATAATTGAAATAAAAATAGATATACTGTTACATACTTATAAATATTGAAAGTTATTTTTATATTTTTCAGCGGATCGAGAAATAAAACTTAAAGCAGTGTAAAGTAATTACTAACGCTTACGTGCAATTCATGTTTTCTTCGAGTATTTGAATTATGGTGCCAAAGAAGCCTTTGATCCCTGTCATATTTCCAGAAGCATCTCGTTCGATTGTTGAAAGTGGTGGGTCCTTAATTGGACAAAAATTGAAGCTCTTATCAATTACTCTTGTGCTTAGATGACAGATTATATTTCAAACTAATGTTAACTTGATTTCGTCAATTATAACAAAAAAAAATCACCTCGACGGAAGCAACTCTTATTATTTGACCGTGAAGATTACTTCTTCGTTGGTAAAGTCCTAATCTAGTTATACTCAATCCACCATTTTCGCTCCAACTTCCAAAACGATTTTTTATCAATTCTCGTTCCTAAGTCCTAATCTAGTTATACTCAATCCACCATTTTCGCTCCAACTTCCAAAACGATTTTTTATCAATTCTCGTTCCTTGTCAATTTTGTAAACCTCTGTAAGTATGTACACATCGCCGTTTTTAATTTTTTGCACGACAAGAAAAATGCAATCGAGCGGAACGTAAATTTCGGAAAAAAAGCTTTCGATATTAGCGTCTTCAGAAAAGAAAATCACCCAGTTTATGTACGCCATCGAGATCCAAGGAGCTATTTCCTAAATATCGAAATACGTAATATCATTCGTCCATTGTGTATTACAAATAATAAATCAATACTTAAAAGTTTACGTACACGAGAATATTGATATTTCATATCCTCTGAATCGTTTATGAGAATGAATAACGGCCTTTTTAAATTAAAGTAAGCATCCCCGATCTGAAGAAAAAATCAAAAAGCATATGTATAGTAAAAATTTCTTTCTAGATTATTTAACAAAATTAGTGATAAAGTAACAATATTTTGTTAAATAATCCAGCGGCAATACCATCACTTTAGGAAAGTTTTAAATAATAGATCACTTGCACTAATGTTTTTTATAGATGCACTACAAGACACATCTTTCTATTTTAATAAATTCAATTAATTCTTACACTCGATTTGAACGTTTTGATAGCATAAGCAAAGGTGCGCACGTGAAGCCTGCTAATATAGACAATGACGGACATCAGCTGTTCGGCATCGTAAGGACCTTGAAACATACGATATCGTAGAATTTTCAATCGATACTTTGCTACTCTTCTACACACAACTAATACTGGAAACTATGCTACAAGTATATTATAAAATAGTACATTATGTATGAAGGGAGAAAAGTCGCTCTTAATTCCCGCGGGTGGATTGAGCGACAGAGCGAGTGATCACCCGAGGGAATCACCGACTTTTCTCTCGAGTTACATACAGTACTTTATTTCCACCTCAACTGCAGTCACTTTATTGTTAAAGTGTATTATTTAACGGGATTTGGCTAAGTTCATATGAAATTTACTTTTTCATTTTTAATTTTTTTAAATTAGTTAAAAGGGGAAAACAAGTCAAACTTTGGTCTCATTTCTCAAGGAAAAAAGTGGCCATTTTTGTTGAGATAGGAATAAAAGAAAAATCGCACGCATCTCCCACAACAGCAACTTACTCAAGGCCTGCATGGGATTTTCCACTGTGTACATGAAAATGACGCAGGTATTGTTGAAGATGGTGTGCATAGCCTCAACGAGCTGCATGTAGATGTGCGCGTCCACGACGAGCTGCGTCTGCACGGGAGTGATTGGAAGCGCCAGGCAGAGAAATATCGCCAGGGTGAGACGGCGACGAGGGCCATCGTACCGCTGTACTGCCATGCCACGCGATCAACTGCCTAGGCGCGATTGCACGCCGAGATTCGCATTCGGCCGATGATGATTCGTTGTTGGTGCCGATTAAAAAAGACGATATCGCGAGCGCACTGTAGCTATTAGCGGCTGGTGTGGAGCTAGAGAAGTTCGATCAAATCGTCGCTCTGCAATTTATCATTCATCTGCGGCGCGTGCGTAGACTCGAGCGAAGAGAATGTTCCTTCATAAGTTTACGTTCGGTAGAGTCTTCGAGCGGTGATGATTCGACGACTTGGTACGAAAAAACTTGTCGATTTTGATGGATACCGTTGTAACTAACTCAGTAGTCGCTAGATGAATAAAAGTAGCAATATAAATGACGTTCAATGATGGGAATCGCAAATGATCGAAAGACTGGCTATTTTGAGATACAATGCCAAGGCAAATAGTATTGATTCTCAACGTCAAGTGTAACGATATTTGATTCTCCATTTTTCCGCAATGTTTGGATACCGAAATTATCTCAACAAATATGTACAAATAAATAATTCGTGCATCTTCCGATGAATCAAAGTTTGTAGGATATGAAAAAAAAGAAATTTATCTAAATCCAATATAATAAATGATGATTATTTCAAAAGTGTAAATAATATCAAAACAATAGATAAATTATTTTTCGAAAAATGTATATTAGATGCTCAAGAGTAAATAATATCACTGCTGAAGAATAACAGTCTGTATGAAATTTACACAACTTAATTTGTTTGACCGTCGAATAGCCCCTGTTTGAAATAATAAGAATGATCGATACATTCGAACGCCTCTGCTATGCTTCGTGACATATAATGTTTGCAATTTTCACTTATCATTTTTCGCATGTAACTTTTACAAGGATAGATCGATCATAATGGCTATTTTAAGGCTAGCGTAGAAACATAATAATTGATTTATATCACAATAATATAGATGTAAATCTATGTCAATATAATATTTTCTATTACACATAACATAAAAATAAGCAACTCTTGCATATAAAAAACTGATAATTATTATTTTCAATATGTATGTACATTAGTACGACGTCTTAAGTATTACTATAATATTGACAATGTAATACAGACTGTGCATACATTCACGCGTATTTCGGTACTCTTTGATTGTTTTTCAACTTCGAATTTATATAACAAGTATGTAAATTATTTTGAGGAGTTAGGTCCTTAAAAGCATATAATTTAAACGCAAGTTGTCCTACGGGCGATAAAAAGGTGCAATTTAACAAAAGATATTGCAGGATTGATAAAATAAATAATAATAATAATAATAATAATAATAAGCGCGAGAGCGTCCGAAGGCATGTATGTTTTAGTCACGAATTTAACGTCAAGGGCCAGAATCCTTATATGGATGGCCCGTACGAAGAAAAGCACGACTCAGACTGATACTAAAACTAGAGAAAAAGAAGCACAGTGCGTGTCTCCTTTACGAAGACTAGTACAACTCATGCAATTCTTAGGAAAACTAACACGCTCAGGCAAACCTGTGCTTCTTTTTCTAAAAAGCGTTAACTCTAGATGTTAATTTTCGTATCAACCTGACTGGTGCTTGGATTCGTACAGGCCATCCATATATATCTGAATGGATTATTCTAATTTCTTTAATTATTTCAGTTGATTATTTTTTCTAAATATATTAATAATAATATATATTAATGAACCTTATCGAATGTGTCAAGCTTTGAACAAATTTTGAAATATAGTCAGACACATACTGATGGATACAATTTTAAGAATGTATAACGCTACTAAAAATTATAGTTATAATTTTACTGTAAAATTAATAAATAATACTTGACATTTCTTGAAAAATATATTAAAAATATTAGAAATTATTTCGCAACTTGTTGCAAAATATACTAAATAATGCTAAATAACACGATATTTCTTAAACCTCTGGCGCAATATCTCCAGATATCTCATCCAAACGTTGTATTTACCATAGTCAGGAGGATGAGATATCTCGTCCTGATGTTATACATCATCAGCATAAATAAAAAAAAATTATCTATTCGGGTAAATGGCTGACTTTCGAGCGTTCACACAAAACTTCGTATTTTCCAATTAAGTATAAACTATCCGATAAAAACTGTTGTAATTAGAAATTTAAAAAATATTTTATTTTTCACAACAGTACGTAATAAAACGGGTTTTGTCAAATGTCCTTCGATAAGGCTTTCCGTATGTGTAATTACAGCAATGTATCCCTCCGTTGTTCTGTTATTAGTTAAGTTTTTACTTCATCAGCATACAGGTGTTCAACAATGGTAAAGAGCGGCTTAATTTTTTTACTTTTACTTTCAATCTACGGATTGATTTTAAGTGTACATGGCAATAAGCAAGGTGAGCTCTGAACCTATATTAATTATCTATCTGTACATGTTTAATAATAGATAAGAGTTTTTTACACTTTCTTCTACTTCGAGAATCAATGAAATTTTATAATTTTTCTTTACTTCTAAAACTTTAAATTCAAATGAATAATTTAAAATTTAAATGAAGTCTAACAATCTCTTATAAACATTGTGTTTGTGTCTCAATATGTAACGGGTGCCTCATCTTCAACACAAAATCAAATCAAAATATTCAACTGACGGTTGTATCAAATCAATCAACCTATTTCCAGTCGGAGTCAGTCTGGAATATAGTACAACGTACGCTGTCTTCCCTGGTCAAGCGATCGAACAGCAAGGCATCGTGGCCGTTCCTGTAAAAACCCTCCAGTTCCTTACCATAATTTTGGAGGCCACCATGAACTTTCTCATCAACTTTGTGCTTTTATTGAGGCGTTTGGCAGCGATTGCATTGAGCGACCTCGCTGATTACATATCCGGCTACGCGATGTACAGAGGATTGCTGTATTAAAACAAACCCACGAAACGGCGGAACCGAGTCCTATGTCATTTATGTTCGACAAATAAATAAACCTTTGGTGTAATTTTAATTTGACAATTTGTCTTTAATTTAACACTATCAGTTTTACTCCAGAATATGTAATTGTAACAATTTCAATATTATCAATATAATCCATTTACTAATAATTGAAAAAATAAATTTTCATAAAGCACTTGATACTTTCAACAATTGTTTTACTATTTTCATAGTCCATTTACTACAACTAATAATTACGTAAATTAGTTAAAATATATTGCTTATATAAAGATTAGAAAAAATTTTTTAAAACTATTCGTTAAGACAAGATGCCAATTCCTGTATCAGAGTCTTCATAATTTTTTTAATCCATTTTCTAAGTTATAATGAATAACTAAATAGCAAAAATAAAGCGATCTTGCAGCTTATTATCAATTTATCAAGTCTAGTTCAAATTTATATAAAAATATTATAAAATACAGAAAATTGATAGATTATAAAAATTAATCATAAATTCACATTCAATCCATGTAAACAAATTAACATTAAAAAATGCTTACTTCCTAATGTTTAACTATCCAATAGATAAAGACTAGTGACACAGAGTATATATATATACGATCTGTATATTTTAGCATTTGCGACAATACGTAAGACGCTGCTCAAGCGCATCATTAATTTTGCACGTTAGGTTTTTGCAAACGTCCTTTGATAACGTTCTTCGCATGTGCAATTACGACAATGTACACTTAGTTAACTCTCTACTTCGTCAGCACACAGCCGTTCAACAATGCCTAAGAGCCTCTTAATTTTTTTAATTTTTCTGTCTACCGGCAGATTAATTTCGTGCGTGCACGGCCAAAGTGAATTAGGTGAGCCACGTATCTATATTAATTACATGTCATACACTTTTAATTCATCCATTTAGATAAGCATTGTAAAATACGGGTAATATACTTATTCTACTTATATACGTAACTGACTTGTGACAGGAAACGTATAAAAGTAGTTTGATCTGCATTAAACATTCAATGTAACATAATAAAGATTATTTTATCGACGGACTTGTGAGAAATCATTAATTTTTTCAAAGACCAACGTATTGTTATAGTTCTATAGACGTTGAAAACTTGAAGAAGTTACTAAGGAATGGTATCGAAATTAAATATCCTTATAAGCATAAGTTGTTGCTTGCTTATGCTATTATTTACTATTTTTATAACATTACTCATTTACGATCATCAAAGAAGTGTATCAAACCGGACATTTCTAACCAACACAATGGCCAAATTAAACGTCACACTTTCAGATCCAGCGAGTTCGAACAATGTCCCTTCGCGCTACATTTCCTTTGCTCAGGCGCAAGAGTTCATAACCACGTCAATGAGACTTATCCGCATCATCGGGGAACTCATCAATGTCACCATGAACTTACTCATGAATTTATTCGAAATGCTGAAGGAAGTGACAACCGCCTATGTGAGCAGCATCGCGTCGTACCTGTCCAGAAGTGAGGACAAGAGAATCACGCGCTACAAGAGGAGCCCCACAGACGAGGAGTACCGAGATCAGTATGCGTCGCAGGGCACGAGCATAGGCTCCCTATTTTCCAGAGCATTCATGGCACCATTCAAGTTAACGTTCGGACTGACACGTCATATTCCCGTCCACGCCATGTACAACGCGACGCGCCAGATCCTCAAGCCGATTGGTATATTGACAAGAAATCCGGTTACTAGGAGCATTGCCAATACCACGAGGGGGGTGGTCGACAATGTTACGGCTTTCGTATGGCATCATACTAAGGCCAGCGTGCTACCGAGATTGGATGGCTTGGTCACAGATTTGGACAAGTCAGAAAAGGTACCTGAAGGCATCATGAAGTACCTGAAGGAGCTGCAGTCTCTGTACCACATTTGCCGCTTGTTTGGAATAGTTTGATTAAGAAAAATTGTAGGATTCGAATTTTAAGAAAAATGAAATTATACATCTTGAACAACATTAAATAATGGCGTCTTTTTTATTGTATTTATTTTTGTATAAAGAATTGATTGTTTGATAATCAAGTATGTTTCGGTTCATTTAAAATAAAACTCATGTTATAAATTAATATTTTACTTTTTTACTTATATTTTTATTCAATAAAGATAATTTTATATAATTTTATTGACTGACAGCTATACCCATCACTTACTTCTCCATTATAAAAATCATCAACTCGAATATACCAAGAATCCTATAAATAAAGTCAAATTCGCAAGGAGGCTACCTTAAAAAAGTCCTTTAATTTCCATCTTAATTACAATTAAAAAAATACATGTACATGAAAAACTATTAAATCAATTCTACAGCAAGCTTCAACACAGATGCCAAGGACGTTGGTAATATTCCGGGAGGAATCAAGTCGACAAGCTTCTTGAGAAGTTTCTGCAAGCTTCCCTTGTTTAATGAGCCCTCGCACTTGATGCGATTGCCGGACAAATTGCACGGCATAACGCTGTTGATCACGCTGCTCAAGCTGCCATCGGTCTTATTGTCAATGTCCGATAGCACAGTTGTTGCCTGGATGGCGTATGGGCCGACTACAGTGCCGAGGACAGGGGTAGACACTATGTTATTCAGTTTAGTGAGAAAATTGTGGAAGTAGTCGACCTGGTCCGTCTCCTGCGGCTCCGCTTGGCGCTTTTTCACTATTTAACAATCAAATGTTCGATCAATTAAAGGAATAGCATTGGAAATTCAAAATTATCACTCTTTTGTATCTTTAGTATGCAATTATAGGTCGGGTTGGAATTTGCACCTTATTTAACGGGTAAAACAATATTATCTCATAAAATTAATAAAATGTAAATTTTATCAAAAACTTACGGTGTCTGGCATTGGTGGAGCCGACAGCGATCAACAGAATCGCTAAGTAAAGAAATGTTCGCTTTTCGGAGGACCTCATGTTGCTCCAATTCACAGTTTAACGTTTGCAATTTTACTGGCGCACCAAGGCACTACTGTCGATCCTTTTATAAATGCGCATTGGAAATAGACACGCAACGCTCTAATTTTCGATATGCAAAATATTAGCATAAGCTAGCACGCTTTAGGAAAATTCACTTAAGGAAGTTTCCTTATCATTCTTACGTGGCTATCTATTGAATGACGCATCATAGTCTTAGCCAATTGGAACGGTCAGAATTTACGATACGAATGCCCGTGAAAATGTTAGAATGTTGGCTTTTTTGACAGTTGTCAGCGGCACGATTGATTACAGGTAAATAGTTGGGGGAAAAAAGTCGTGCGTCTTATTCCAAAATTAAAATTTATTTTGAATGATCGCAAAATTAGAAAAGTACTTTTCTCAACGCCTGGTCGAAAGTACCATATCTGAACGAATGTAACACTGCACTGGAGATCCTTCTTCAATGCGATTATGATACAGGGCAGTAAACTACCGACAAGATCGGTCAAGAAAGAGACCGTTTGTAATCTGGTCGACCCTGATGATGCGCTCCCTCAAGTAATTCAAGAGACCCCGTATATATACCATACGATAAATGAAAACGTACTCTGAAGCAAACGGACCTTCATCGTATCTCTCAAGTTTATCAACGCCTACTCGAGGACTCAAGTTTGGGCTTCTAATATTTTCGTCGTAACTATGATACCCGGGCTGTAGGGCAGTCCTTTTATAAACAACGCCAGAGCCATTGGAAACCTCTACGTTTAATAATCGATGCTTATTATCCAATTCATATTATAGCGTTGACGGAATGAAAAGAGAAAGAAAAGTAGGAGTATGTACCAATCCCTCTAGGTAATTCGTTTTGTCGGCTCACCTTTTGTGATTACGCTTGTAAAGCTTATGATGCTTGTTATTGCATTGGCAATGTCGATAATTATGAAAAGTATAATATAATAAATTTTAGATCGATAAATATATAATTCATAATATTATAATAATTTAATCAGTGATTATAATAATTTAATTTTAGAACTTTAAAGCAAGATTTCGAAACTGCCCCCGACACATGTTTTGCTGAGAGTTTGTATGTAAAATATTGGCTGGAGTATATACAAGGCCCCCCCTGTGATAGGCAATACCCCTGACACTCGCGCGCAATGCTGTGCCCAATGCAAGGCGTTCGATAAAGAAGTAGATTTCGAAATACATAAGTATGTTAGAATGCATTTTTATTGAAAAGATTTTGATGAATATTCCCGGAAACATTCAATTAAAAAAGTGCAGTTGTATCATTTTTCCAGGATATTGTATGAAAAAAAGTTATGTTATATGATTTTTTCGGGAATTATCTTTTTAAAAAATGCAGAATTATGTGGTTTTTCCAGGAGTTATTCTTAAAAAATGGAGATACGTGCGGTTATTTCGGGAAAATTTTGAAAAAAATACAGTTTTAGCATTTTTTCATGTGTTGATTCAAGAAAGCAAGTGCACTTTTGCACATTTCTTACGTGATAGAGGACTGTTCGAAGATAAGAAAGAAGGCATACAACCGAGTTTGAAAAACACGCCACTTAAGTCGTTTTTCCGAGAAGCCAGAGATATACAAATATGTTATATCGAATAAAAATGAATAAAATTTATATTTCTTGACTCTCTCAGCAGACAGTAGCAGCGATTTGGTTTACTAACATTTTTTTTTCAATATCTCGCACATTGTGGTTTCTAAAAAAGTAACAGCGTAAAATAGAATTATATTGCCATAATTGCTCAGTGTTATTGAAAAAGGGCTTCCCCTAATCTTCAATAATAGAAAAGACATAATATTGCCTTAATACAGTTCTCTGGCTTTAAATCAACTTTATAGATTAGAATTCTTATAATCATTATAATAGCTCTGATAGCAAGTAAGGAAAACTCACTGCAACTTTGACTGAAAAATTTATTTTTCATTTGATGTTAACAAATGAGAACTCATTCTTTTCCTTGCAAGATTTAAGTTAAGATTATAATAGGAAACTTTTAACCACAGGTACGGCTTTTTTAAGCTTTCATGCTAAAACCGGTAGCAGTCAATTGCTAGCATATCAAATAGTATAGTATACTGAAGTGTGTCCAAATTCTTCTAAAGTTTTCAAAGATATATATATTTGCAACGAAGTGTATTCAATCTAACTAAGGTAACTTTTTGAACAAAATGGCGACAGTTTCAGCACAATAAACTTCAAGTTTATACTGTATCGTACTGTAAATAATTACATGTTGCTTCGTAATTTCGTATATATTAATTATTCCATAATATAAGCCTGGATGGATTGTAGACAAATATTTGAGGAGTAGAATGAGACGTTAGACATAAAAATTGAATGAAAAATAGAAAGTTGCCGTTCACATCCGTATGTACTTACATTATTAGATTTTTGTAATTTATGACAAAAATTAATTAGTGAACTCATTTTAAAATCACAATAACCCCCTTAAGTAATTTTATTGGTACTTGCCCAAGAAAAATTCAAAATTATTCAAAACTCAGAATTTTACAGCTAGTTGTTAATAAATTCGTGAACGAGGTTATAAACATAATTTTTTTCAATTGGCTATAACTTTCTGAGGTTTGAATAATTTTGAACTTTTCCTTCGGCAAGTCACAATGAAATTACTTAAGAAACTACATGGGACCTTCAAAACTAAAATCGGTTAAGAAACAAAAACTGTTATGATGTTTTATTAATGATTGTTTGTGCCAATGATATCTGTTTCTGAAATATCGACATTTTGTGCAAAAAGTTATCTTAGTCATGTTGAATACACTTCATATATAATCCGTTATCATTTGTCTATCCATATCATCGACTATCCATATCATTTTCAATAAATAAATCACATTACAACCATGGTTTCATTATCATTCACGCTGCATTCATCGATAATTTCTACATTTTTGATTCTTTTTATAATATCTTAAATTTTACTTACTCTTGCAATTATGTTTTCAAATTTTACTTGGAATATCTTATTACAGTCGTACAAAATGTTCTTGAAATAAATCGTATTATAATATTGGCAGTCTTTTCAAGTTCAAAAAAGATTTTAAGTTAATAATAGATGTTACACAAATGCACATGTGAAAGGATGATGGTAATTATTTAAACGCAAAGTATATAATTTACAACATGAAACATCAAAGCAGGAACTGCAATGGTTTTTGTAATGTGCATTCAAATGTTACTCTTTCTATTCATAATTATAGAGACAATGCGCATAAAACAATAAAAATGCAGAGTAGATAAATCTCAAGGAGAATATTAAGAAATTACTGATATCCTCCAAGGAACTATTTATTAAAAGACATGCATAATGATATAATAATAATTTCATAAATCAAAACGATATAGTTATCATCTTAACAGTTAATTTCTGGGCTACTTGCCCAAGACATAATAAATAAATATTTTTATTCCCATCTCCACTATAATGGCCACTTTTCCCTCTATTATTCCCGCTAATATAACATCAACTAATTGTCTACGTTTCCAGTGAATTTGGTTAAAATTAACAAAATTATAACATGTAAATACAAAATAACTTTTTAAA
>UXGD01004357.1:0-17391 GCA_900474315.1 Torymus auratus | reverse complement strand
TTCGGTAGGTCTGCTTTTAAACGTTATAAAAGCGATGCTTGTATTTAATTTTTTTACCTTTTATTCAAAAAAACTTAATAATTTACACAAACAACTGCGGAATATATTTATTTATTTAATCACACGCTATTGCAGATTCTGAATGATTCTTAAAGTTGTACAAACTGCAATAAGTGCAATGTATTATACCATGGTACTTACATATATATTTAATATAATCAATAGACTTCATTACTTTATTATAAAAGTTTTCATTGTATAACTATGGCGACTATTCCTGAAACCAGTAATGAATATTTCAAAAAGTATTAGATACATTCAATACCAATATTTCATTATTTAATACATATATTGAAGGTTTCCCTTATTTTCTGATGGAAAAACTATAATATTTAACAACTAATTCATAAATGCCTATTTCTTATTCATTGTTATGAATCATTGAATAATTTCCCTAATCAAAATCCAATAATAGTCGGAAATAATGGCAATTGATGATAAAAGAAATAATAATGCTTTCTCCGTCACAAAGTATCCAGATTCATCGAAAGCAAAGGCAATTTATCGCAAACGACAAAATAAACCGAATTAAACAATATCCCAGCGTCCGTGACAATTGAGCGCGTGCGTGCGAGCTTTGAAATTGAATTACGGTAAACTCGTTGGGTGTACAAATTCGCGAAAATAACGCACGCTGATGTATCCAATAGCTGCACACACACGTGTGTACGTAATTTGCCAGCGAAAACGCGCGAACTTTCAACATTAGCTAATGAAATCGTACAAAGTGGCGGGGGCCGTTACTCCGGCTGAACAATTTCGAAACTTATGCCATTAATTCCGCCAAGTGTGTAACAATTAAGCCCAAATATACACCTTGGCCACGTGTGTGTATATATATGTGGATTTATGGGTGAATATATGTGTGTGGGGGAGCAGAGTTTGCACGTGTGTGTTGTTGACGAGCGTTTGCGTTTCATTGGCTTTCTGATGCAGTAACTATAGCTAGCGCGTTTTACGAGTCCCGGTGAATAGTCTTCTATATGTACAATAAAATCAATCATTCACGGTAATAAATTGCGGATACTATTTTTACTACATTTAGATGAATTAATATATTGAAGGTGCACAGGACGTTTGTGTGCATATCTGTGGAGCGTGTGTGTCTAAAATTATTTGACGTATATGAAAAGCTTGAATTATATAAAGGTTTTATTTTATATTTTTGTTAATTATAGTACTTTGTTAAAAAAAAATTATACTTGAATTCCTTCCGAAGCAGTAGGATCGTAATGTAAAATGTGGTAGAATTCAATATTAATTATAAATAGAAATTTCTCGGAATAAAGGTGGATTCCAGCCAATTCTAAAAGAAGTTTAAACTGAATTTCCAGCTAGATATTCCACTGGAGTTTTAGAACGAAAGTAAATTGAAAACGTATCACAAGTTTTCGTGATATTTTACATTTATTCAGAAAATTACAACAAAATAGTGAAATTAAATATTTAATCATTAAAATCTTGAATTTATTTTCCGACATCATAATTAATTTTCATTATAATAATATTAATTGTAATATTATACGTAGATCTACTGTTTAAACTAGTGGTATATTACTAAAAAAGCTTTTTTTTTCAAATAGAAACATTCATAGCTCTAAATTACGAACCAATCTTTATACAGACGCACAGAAAAAAAATCATTAGTCCGAACCCTTCATCTCTCGGAATACCTTCGAACATCATTCTCTCATTCATCCATCACCATCCACCCTTACTTACCCCAAAATCATATACTACCCATTTACGACTGTACCAAAACACATCTCGGCTTCTCGCCGGCCAGCAACAGCGACTATTTTCGTCGAGAGACCTTCATATCTAACCCCGCGGAGCCGGCGTCATCCGCTGAAAGCCCGACGCGGACACACAGAGGAAAAAAAGAGAAAAAGGGAGAGACAAGGGAGAGAAGAAGGCCCTGTCCGTCTTTCTCTATACATGTGCGAGCGCTTATACACACGCGTCTGTGTCAAGATCGCCAGAGTGAGAAAGATTTTTCACTTTCTTTGCAGAGGAAATGAAAACACGAGAGAACGGAACACTCGCGAGCCCACTTGTACCTGCGAAATCTCATTGTTGCTGGGTCGGAAGTATATATGTATGTGTGAAAAATTGCGAGAGGTAGATTAAATTAGGCAGAGTTAATTATCGTTCTGAGTGCTTGAAAATTTCGGTGATGCTGTAGTTCTTTTTTGTTGGAAAGTAAAGAATTAAAGAATAAAATATAAAAGTATGTGGAAATTAAAGCAATATTTTAAAAGGCTATCTTCAATATAAATAATTTTGTATAAGTAAATGAAAAGCAAAATGCAATAACATGGCATTAATAATTTTACAAATTTTTTTCTGACAAAATTTTTCCGAGAAATTTCGCTTACCGAGGTAAAAGTAATTATAAACGGAAACATAATATACGAAATAATAATTGAAACATTATGAAAATTAATATTTAAAATGATCAAACATATGTTCTTATTCATTAAAAATTAATGAGCTCGCAGCATTACTCCAGCAGTATTATAATAAGCCTTTGAAGTGATTTTCTGGTACATTGGCCATAAATCCGTTCTTCATAAAAGCTTTTTTCACGGAACCTCGCTATTCTAAAAAAGAAAAAAGAGAAATATTAATGTTAATGATAACCGGAATAACGCACGGACGAATGCCCTACATTACCGGATAAAATTAACGCGCGCACATTATTTGAATAATAACCAGATTATTAATGTATGCGCACCTGTAACGACCTTCAAATACGACGTAATACCGGATTCTCCCGCTCGAAAATTACCAATTCATTTTACACCCACCGAGCGTTTTAAAATACGAAACAAGCCGTGTCGCGTTTAAATAGATAAACATTGCGACATGAAAAAAGAACATCGTCCGCCCT
This sequence comes from Torymus auratus, assembly GCA_900474315.1. Taxonomy (NCBI): domain Eukaryota; kingdom Metazoa; phylum Arthropoda; class Insecta; order Hymenoptera; family Torymidae; genus Torymus; species Torymus auratus. The sequence continues at coordinate 14,438 of UXGD01004357.1, read as the reverse complement.
TATACACTTTACAAAAGTCACGTATTTCAGCGCGCAAAAAAGGGAATCTAAATTAGTCCCATTATCGCTACCTCGCGTCCTCTCCTGCGCTCATACACATTGTCTGTCCATATCTGCTTCCCTCACGCCCATGTTTTTGAGCGTGTCGCAGTTGATTCTCAAGCGCGTGCATAACGACTCGCGTAGTCGCTTCCCAAATGAATGAGGCACACACATACTCACAGAGTCGCACACATTAATGAGCTCGCGCTTGGAGCAGCTTTCAAAGCCGTCGTCTCACAGCTGAGGAAGGTGTGACACGCGCGACTGGCCTTTCCACGTTTCTCGTGTGCCTTCAAGGTGAAAAGAGAAAAGGGGCGCTGGCGACGAAAAAAAAGGGTAAACAGAGGGACAGAGAGCAGGCGGGAAAGAAAGGAAAGTGGAAGACGAGCAGCAGCTGAGAGAGGAAGCGGCAATCGGCTTCTTTTGAGAGCAAGGGTTTGTGCTTGCGCGTATGTGTGTTTACTTTTGCACAAGCCCCGGGTGTCTTTTTCAGCCTCGCTATACTGCTAGTCCCTGATTTTATTATCTCGATACCTTCCGGAGAGAGACTCTCTTCATTCACCTGGCTTTGTCGTTCCTCTCCCTCTCGCGCGAGTTATGGACGACGTAGAAATTCATCCTCTCGGTGTGTTTGCGCTGGAGGCGGGCTCAATTTTCAATTCTCGCGCGTGGCTGTTTGCCCTAGCCGCATGGCCAAGGGGTCGCAGAATTTTTCATATATAGCTTTTGTGTATTTTGTAAACGAGGTAGGAAGTAGGTGATTGATTCCCCGAGAGCAAACGCTGTTAGCGTGTTGTGATTTAAAAATATTTATTATGAAAGGAGAAAAAAAGGGAACAATAGCGTAAGGAGCGTTTGAGATTCGAATGATAATATATGTTGTGTAGTTATAAGTAGATGTGATATATGGCTTTACGTAGATGTTGGAAAAAGAAACGGTAGCTTAAGTAGATAATGTATGGAACGGGCGTGCGGCAATTAGCGTAAAACTAATCGATGGGGGAAAATTGTGTCACACGAAGACTTTCTTCGTGTACTTTTAACGTACGTACACCTGATGCGTATTTATAAGCGCCGGCTGGTGAATAATTACATAGGTACGTGTATGTATATGCTTTTTATAAAAGTGACAATAACAAGGGATTTATATTACAAGTACTCTATGGTTGATGTATATAAATATTGTATTAATACTCGTAATATTTCATGGACAAATGGAAAAAGTGATATAGCGTGTTATCTCTAGTTATCAAATCTCAGTGAAAGATATCGTTGGCATGAAAATTAAATTATTTTTTAATTGAAACTTTTGAAAGTTGTAGTATTATTATAAAAATGATTTTATTTGTATTCTCTGAGAGAAAGTCATACGAAATATTAACGTCTGATTATATATTTGAATTTACTACTTTCAGTCGTTATTTGTATGTTGAATTTTTCTTGAATATTTTTAATTTACCCTTTTATCCAAACTGAAAGTTAATTTTGTTTTATTTATATTTGTTTACTTATATTATGTATAAATAGCAATATAAATTTTCTAAATATCACTTTTAATATTAAAATTGTCCATAGTGAACGTTTCTCTTCTCATTTAATATTCCAAACCATCCAAACATAATTCGCACACATCCACTCATGTCTACATTTAAGACAAATTACTTATCAACATCTGCACCTTTGCTAAATAAATTACAAATCCCCTCCCCCTAAACCCTAATTACCCTCATACCCTCGCCCTTCTCATTCCTTCCCTCACAAAGTCACGCCTCAATTAAACTTCTCCGGCTATCATCCTCGCCAATCTTCCCCCCGACTCGAATCGTCCCGAGCTCGGCGCGCGTTTAGCATCTGAAAGCCGAAGAAGGGAGAAAATAGAAAAAAAAGGAAAATTGCACGGCTCGCTCGGCCGCTATGAGGCGCGCCATTAAAATTCATAACCCGAGCTGGCGCGCGTGTGCATGCAAAGTGCGCGCGACTTGGCCGCGCCGCTCCATTTGTTAGGCGCGGAGCGATCTATCAATGAAACACCGCCAGCGGGGCTGTTTTTCATTCCAATTATCGCCACGCCGCGTTCTAATTCAATGTATAGGCGCTGGGTGGGGCGCGCGCGCGTGTGTATCGCCGCCTGGCGGTCGAGGGTGTAATTGCGAAAATTGCTCTTGGTGGAAATGGATGATTGTCGTTCGGATGTCAAATGAAAAGAATGTTTTGATTTGATGAATGTACTTCTTTTAATAAGTAGGTTTTAGTCTACCTGAGTTTAATTACGTTTCTGTTCTAATGACTCCAAGGGTGAGGGAATGAGGAATACATTTATATAATGAATTTGTCTATAGCTTAGTATCTAGAAGGATTTCAAAATAATTAATTAGTTTTCAATTCTAATTTTATCTAACGGGATTTAGCATTCGATCTTACATATTTAATAAATGAAATTCAAAATGATATTAGTTTTGTGCCCTTCAATAATCAACCTATTACAGAAGGTTTCATCCGGATTCAAATTTGAAACAATCGTTTTTTTAAGACGATAAAGTGAAGGAGACCATTACAGCAACGGTATTTGAATTGTAAAGAAGCTGATAGTCAAACTTTTAAAGTATCGATAAAAGTATTTTTGTGCATCATATTTTGAATTCGTTATCATAATTATTATTGCAATAAAAAGAATTAGCATTCATGATGTGTCAAAGATTTGAAAAGTAAACTGTAAAAGTATACTGTAATATTTTATAAGTTTCCAGGAAGTAATGAAAAGTTAGTTAAAGCCATTTCACTAAAGTTTTTTTATAGAACTTCTTTACGGTACATGTGACATAAAAAATTTTTGATATATTTACTTCACTGCTAGCAAAGTAAATAGATTGTGCCTTAATTACCTATCATGGAGTTTTTTAGTTAATCTTTTATTTGCAAAATATTCTGATACTCCTATAATGTGACTAATTTTTGCAATAATAATCATTATAAAATATTAATTAGAATCATTGATCTGAATTCTTTGATGAACTCCTTTATATTTTTCTCTATCCTAGAATTAGAAATATATACTAAAACAAATACTAAGAAAATTATAAAAAGAAAGATATTAAAAACGTTTTCATAGGTTCTTCAAATTCACAAACGCGACACTGACTTATTATTTTTTACGTAAAATTTCCAAAAGCTTATTCTAAATCGCTCGAAAAGTTTTTGTATTGATTCTACAGCCTACTCAATGTTAGACATGAAAAGGAGAATTTCATAGATGAAATTTTGAAAAGCACTCCAAATTTCAAACTACTTTAACTCTGAGGGATTTAAATCTAATGATAAATTTACATACTAGACACAGACCAAATCAGCACTGAGATAAGCACATAAAACTTATACGTGCACATCTACGTCGCACTCGGATATTGTGTAATGTCCTGCATTAGCTGCATCTTTTCTAGATGGACAAATAATTAAGTAGTTTCAAGTGTACACGTATGGAAGAATAATGGCCACCCTAGAGTATGGCAATTCACACGTGTCTTATACCGACCTTTCTTTTTCCCCTCTAGATGCGTAATATACTATTTCGCCACACCCCGGCTGAAGGTACCACACTTGAGTTATTCAATCGGTACTTTCGGCCAGGATGTGCGTGAAGTCGTTGATGAAAGTATCTGGAACGAATCTCCCCCACCTGATGATGGCATGCGCCAACTATTCTTTGGCGAGAAGAAAAGATCCGAAAGACTCATGTCTTCGACAAGAAGTACAATAGCTTAATTAATTCTTGAAAAAAAAAACCCGAGCTGTTCATTAAAAAAAGATACTGAAAATTAGTATATTCTGACCTATTGTGGAAGTTAATTTTTTTGACATGTATACAAAAAATGTATTCAGATTTCAGAAGATTTTCCTTTTTTTTAGAAAATATTAAGCTGCTAACATAAACCCTTTTATTGCCAATAACATAATCACCAAAATCTGTTCTAAATAACCCCTCTTGTTTACCATTCAAATTCTTTTAATTCACTGTCTCATTATTCATGAAATAAAACGGTATATCATTATCTATCGCCCTCCCTTCGCTTTTACACTCTCGCAAAGCTTATCGCGCTTTCTTTCACAGCCGTCATAAACGAACGTGCAATCTCTTAAAGGAGAAGACAAAGAACTGATGCAAATTTTCAAACACTGAATATTAATGACCTCCGTCGGCCTCGATAAGACAGAAGATGTCACGGACATTTACACATACACGTGTGCCTTAGAGAGCGAATGCAACTCGATAGGGTCTGTGTATCGGTCCCTGGGATTTGCGCGAGATATAGACACTCGCGTCTCGGGTGTCTATAGTCTTCGACCGACAATACGAAGAGGGAGAGAGAGAGAGACTTCGCTGCGGTACAAAGTCGGTGTACCTTGGCTGTCTCGTGTTTGCGAACGCGACGACGGCGACGCCTTGTAAATGGCTTTGGCGCATTCGAGATCGTGTACGATTGCGATGGCGCGTGATTTCGGTGAGGTGAAATGAGGAGCGGAGGTGTGAGGTATAAAATGGTACGGTTGATCCTAGTTTTTAGTTTTTTTTTTACACTTAGAAATCAGTGAAAGTAATATATTGCATATACTAAATAAATTAAGAGGTCGGGAATCTAGACTGAAGTTACAAATTATTCAAAACTACTATAAACTGCTCTTCATTTCGTAGTACAGATGAGTATAGGTCTCTAGAATCTTCAGGTTGTATAACTGTTCATTTATTATTTATGGTAATTGTTCATTGACTTTGTTTATTAGGTTAGATAAATATAACATCTTTATCCTTCAATATAGTCATTATCTGATAGTCATGGTGTATAGCTCTCCATAGCTTTAGAATTTTAAATATTTAGATGAATTATTAATTCAAACGACCTCTAACGTTAATGGAACTAAAATACTTCTAAAAATATCCAAAAATATTCAAAAGTTCTTTTTAAATTCTTCAGTATATTGTACATTTAAATCCATTGAAGAATCATTGGTATTGACATCGTTGCCTAAAAATGTGTCTAATAAACGTATTTATAAAAACTTATCATCACTAATCAACAATTTCTCAGCTCTACAGCATTAACAATGATATTAAAGCACTGTTGCACTGTTATACAAATCTCACCATCATAATTATGTTACATACATCTTACCTGAAATCCAGATAACCTCTTTACCGAATTCAAATCATCAAGAAGCTCATAGACAAGTCGTTAGATCGCATCCTCGGCATAGACGGCCGATCCGCTCCGACCTATTATATCCACCTACTTCCGGCACCTCGGGACAGCAGCAGCGGCAGCATCTGTCCAGCGATAAGCGTCCGCTACCGTCGGCTTAGGCGCGCTGATACGGAGCTTACACATCATACTGCGCGCATGACGAGGCTCTCTCCTGATACAAATTGCTAGCTTACAGCCCGATATGCCGAACTTTGTCCCTCATTGAATTTCCTCCTGGTGCTTCCCGCCTCCCCCCGTTGTTTTATGTGTATGCGTACACACGTGAGACGAATCAATCAGGTTCAACAATGGTCCTGCCGAAGGTTGGCTGGTAATTAAGGCAGCTCCACACGTGTGTTTGCGTTGTTATAGAGTGTGAGGGGAATGTGAAGAGGTTGAGATTCGTATAGGGACGTGGGATGGTACGGTGATGATGGGATTCGGGTCGTCTGTTTATCATGTTGTATGTCAATCCTGGTGGTGGTGAGGGTGGGGTTTGGTGGTAGGAGCGAGAGAAAGGAAGATGCTAAGCGTGACTGGAATGCTAAGCAGCTTTTCTGGTATGAAGAGGTCAGAAAGAATTGTATGGAAAAGTTGAGTTTGGTAAGAGTGTTATTGATAGTAGGAAGAAGTTTGACTGTATTGATTCTGTTGTGCTTGAAAGAAAGTAGAAGTTATTGACAGTTGGAAGTCTGTAATAAATACATAATTTATATTTAGCAAAAAGAATGTATTTGAAACTATATAGAAAGTATGTATATTTTAAGATAAAAATCTTATATATTATATTCTACGACTGACATGGACGATGTGAGATACCCAACAATATCACACGCATCTTTATCAATAATTTTGGGAGAAATATTTTAATTTTGTATTTAATCTAATTCAAGAAAAATACATGTTTATAAGAATTATGATTTTTAATAATTTATGAGGACATTGACAGTTCTTGAGATTTTTGGATATAGTACTAACATATTTAAGTTGGTTACTTGGATTGCTTTCTGAATGTTTTCTTTACTCAAAAGTTGAACACAATTAACAACAGTCTTTTATTGCGGCATTTGCAAGTAAATTGAAAACGTGCTATTCAGTGTTACCCAAAGTGAATAATACATGGAGTTGTATACAAGTCGTAAAGCAATCTAAGAAGCAGTAAATAGTATTGTTTTAACGTTCAACGCTATAGAAGCAACTACTCTTCTAGCAACAGCATAATCGCGATCCTTAGAATTGCAAATAAGATGCGGGTGAAAGGGTATAGTCTAAAACTTTAATCTAGGAAAGCAAACTTAGCTGAATATGCATTCGTTACAATTTATTTTGTACAAAATTATATATCATTCTTATAACGAAGTTATTCCTTAATTATTATAAAATATGTGTATAACGTAACTAATGCATCTTAATAACTATATAATTCCGACAATGAATTAACTTGCACTTTGGTGGGGATAGCACAACTTTATTTCGGTCGATGATTTTTAGCGAACTTTTGATGATTCTTTGTCCTTATCAAAGTGTTTGGGAATGGATCCGAATACTTTTTTTTAATTGAGAAAATAATATATTGATTAAAAACCATGGAAAACGATATAGGCCAAATGGGCTGTAGTTGGTTAAACAAAAGCAGATACAATTCCCATAAGGGATGTCGCAAATAATCCCTATTCCCAAATAAATTAAATTTCCTAAAAGTATTTTTCTTATCTAAATCTACAACCCAATTTATACTTAATTATATATTCTATCTCCCCACATGATTCACAAACTCAACTAATTGGTTTCACCTCAATGGTGCACAGCAAAATATTCATTACACAACAGCTGTATTTCATATATATGTGCTAAACGTTATCACAACCAAACCACCACTTACACCTCAGCATCTCACCACCTTTGCATCATTTTCTGTTCCAGGACCAACTAGTCATGTGACGTCGCGCTATGGCCCTCAATCCTCGGGGCGGAACGTGAGGAGCTCGCCTCCGAGGTTCACCCTCTTCAAAAAAGACCTCCACTTACAGCACGAACGGCAGGATAACCTGCGTTAGCATTGTCGCTACAGCTGCGTCGTGGTCAGTGGGCGCGACGGTGGGTCCAAACGACGACGACGACGACGAGGAGACGGCGACCGGAGCGTCCGACAGCACAGGTGGCCCGTAGCTGCCCCTCGTCGCTGGAGGACAGCAGCAGTGGCGGCTGCGCGGCGGCCGTGGCGATGAACGGCGACGGGCCGGCAGGTATTAGCAGCAGCGGCGCCAGCGGCGGTGGTGGCAGTGTTGGTGGCGGTAGTGAACTCCAGGATGTTGGCACTGGCAGCGAGTATGGAAGTGGAAGCGAGGAGACGGCGGCTCTCCTCAGCAGGCCAAGTCACACACCCATCGTTGTCGCGCCACAAGCCGTCGTGGTACTGGGTGGCACGTCGTCCTCGTCGACGGGCAGCATCAACAATGCCGGTCTCGTTAGTCAGCAATCGACGAGTGGTAACCCGGGTGGTAGTGGGGCGGGTAGGACATCGACGTCATCGTCGTCGGGACAAGGGAATCAGAAACCCGTGCTGCAGAGGCAGGACAGAGCGACGTATCTTGTTGCCTCGCCACAGTTATCGGTGTCAGGGTTGGGCGGGTCGGAAGAGAGTGGCACGGGCATCGACGATCCAGCCACTAGGTCTGTGCCTGACATCGAACTCCAGTGCAGGCTGGACGAGCATCCGATACCCCAGGTGATACCACCGTTGTATCACGCGTCACACTACAGACCCAGGCAGAGCCACACGGTCTACAGATGCAGGTGCGACAGGAGGGACTCGCTGGCGCCCTCCTCGGCGCTGCATTTAGCACGCAGCGTGTCCAGGTGAGTGGACTTGGGTTCTGGTATTACGTTGTTGTTGAGAAAAGGGGAGAGTACTGTTTGTAGGATACAATTATTTCTGCACCACTTGAAAGATAAAGATGCTTATTAAAATTGTTTGATAGTTTCTAAATGATCAAGGTACTTTTTGTAAAAATGGATGTTCTAAGAAATCTTGATGAATGAGTTTTACCTAACAAGATTTATCTGAAGTTACAATTTAAAACTCTTTTACAACGACGAATTTTTCTAGTACATGATCTTATAATGTATGATATATACAATACATTATATCACTATTTATAATACTTTATTTTGTTAAGAAATATTGGCTGTTCATACAACATTTCAAAAAACAAAAAATTCAAAATAGCTTCTGATTAATAAAACAAAAGAAAATCAATAAAAACTCAAATAAGTTGGCGGACTAAGAATCTCAATCGAGACGAAGACAATCCTTGTTCGATCAAAATCAGTTAACTGGTTCTCGAGATATCTTTAGTAATACACACGCATACGTACACGAACGCACGCACGCGCACGCACACACGTACATAGGAAGCCTCTACAACTTTGCGTGTGCGTGTACGCTCGCCGTGTATAAGGTATAGGAGAGCGATATATATAGGTTTAAATATACACGGCGAGCGCACACGCGCGCGCAGGGTTGTAGAGGCTCTCTTCCACACACGGACATACTCACGCATAGAGATTAGTTCGTACACCACCGCTAGGCGGCGCATCTCCTCCTTGTTGGCTCACGTACCTAAGTAAGCTGGCCTGAGGGGATATAGGAGTCATCAATGCCAGTTAAAAAATTGTTTTTATTTAATTAGTTATTAATGATGATTTGGATAAATTATTACGATTGGAAAATCTCAAGTTATTTTCAAGACAAGGCAAGATTCTTTACATTCTTGACATCAGAATCTTGATATTTTATCGAAAACTGTATGTAAATATTATATCGATTATTGTCTTGAATATTGAGGCAATACAAATCGATTATTGTCTTGAATATTGAGACAATACAATATCGATTATTGCCTTGAATATTGAGATCATACAATATCAAGATTAATCTTGCTTATCGTGCAGCCCTAGAAATTTCTTTTACTGGAGTTATGCATTTTCATAGTGCATCTAGCGCATTATTAATTTAATATGCTAATATAAGCACAATATCAACTTTAAAGACTGCCAAAAAATGAAAAATTGTTTTTCCAAAACTAAATAATTTATATAAAACAAAATAACCTTGAAAACAAACAATATTATTATTTTTGTTTTTAAATTTCAGACACACATACGTAGATACTCAAAACATATTTCTTAGATGTTTTCTTGAAAACTTTTTTTTTTTTCATCGTCGCAAAACTTCTTCTGTCAGGAAAAAAGAGGAATTGTGTAATGATCCTCAACTGCGGAAAGAAATTTATCGCCTTTCTCGTTACGTATAATGGAGAGTAATATGATAAATCGTAAAATGATGTCCATAATTCCGGTATCGCTTTTAAATTTGCCATGATCATTTATCAAGTTTCAATCGGTAATTAATATCGGCAGAAAATAGCAATTGTCAATCATACTTTGTACACAATAGCGTACAATATACGTCGATTCAATTTGATAATTCCGGGCATGTTTGAATAAACTTTATTAACTCTTACTAACTCTGGAACACGTTAATTATTGTTTACATGACTTTTATGAAACAAACGTACATCTGAATCCTTATTACACAATTTGAAAACAATATTTTACTGTTATTTCATGAAGCGAAAATACACCTTTTGAATAGAAATTGCATGGTTCTTTATATAAAAGAGTTGCTAAATATCAAAATTAGAAAAAGAAGATTGTTAATTAAAAAGAGTAATTTAAGTCAAGACGTGAAACGCATTTAGAAATAAGAGGTTTTGTCTACTCACATTTCCCATCAAAACATTCCAAAACACTTTAGACAGTTGAATAAAATAACTAAAGTAACATATAAAATTTAACCTAGAAGCGTTAAAAAGTCGTAAAAAATAAAAATATCCTTCTTAATTAGTTGTTGCAGTAAAGTTACTTTAAAACACTTTATTACCCTCTAAGGTTTCAACTAATGAATTCTACTTCTATTACTTTTGCTCTACAAACACAAAACAAATTGCTTATTTCGAAACTAAAACCTTTTCACGAAAACCCATCGCGCGAAATCAGAAGACACCAGCGAGCTCGGTCATCCGTTCCAAATTCGAACGCATCTATCCTACTTACCTATCCCCCTGCTATCCCAATACACTTACTCACGAATTCCTCTTCTCACGCGGCACGAAATCTCGAACGCCTCACGTCCCAATGCCAAAAACGCGATCGACAATCGGCACGTATATCCGGCCGGCATGCACGCGATGCGCATCGGCCTCCGACGCCCGGAGGCATCCGCGGCAATTTCAGAAACAATTTCCTACACACAATATCTCTCCTTCGACGGGTTTACAAGTGTTGCCCATCCGTGGAATTCCATTTCGGCGCCAACGTTTCGTTCGGTGGACGTTGTTTAGGCCTACGCGTGCATGTAATATGCATGCGAATGATTCAGTTATTGAACTGTCAAGCGATGAGGGTGCGCTGGTCGGGAAAATAAATGTATAATAACGTGGACAAGACTAGCTATGATTAAATGATTTGTACTGGGGTGAACGACACAGAAATTGGGGGTATAAAAGAGTTAGTAGACAGTTTTATTACCTAAGTGTGGTTCTTGAACTTGATTAGTTGGGACATTCTGAGATCCTGAATAGTCATACATATTTCAATACGAAATCGTCTATTTCGTAATTACTATTTTTAAAATTTTATGTGGTCGGAAATTTCTTGAAAAATTGAATATAAATACTCGTTCGATATTAAACACGAAGAAATCTTTTTGTCTGATCAACTGTCTAACAATATTTAAATTAGTAAGGAATAAATGTATGAAACCATTTCTATTTTCACAACTTCTGAAACCATGAAGAAATAAAGCAAAATTTGATAGCGATAAAACAAGTAGAAAACTCCGGTTATCGATTGATCATAATATATACGTTCCTTTAAATCGAAAAAAGTCGATTTGTTATTTTGAAATTCAAATCTTGCCCAACCCTGGATGCTGGATTTCATTTATGTTTATTAGAAACTGTCTTCATTAGCATTCTTCTCAATCTTTTAATTACTTAAACCATTTTCTAAACATCACAACAACATTTATTCGTCGTGCACATTCAACCCCTTACACACAGACAGTTTGTTCTACGAATAAACATACTGAACCTATCTAATCGTTCTATCCCAGGCCTGTTAACAATTTAGAATCCGAATTTCACTAATGCCGCTTAAAGTACGATACACACAACCGTAATCTAATTGTACAAAGTTCAAGCCTACGCACACGCACATATTCTCACGCAGAAACACAGAACCCTGCATCCGCCAAGAGCGCATTCGGACAAACGTACAAAGTTTAATGCCTATACACACTCACACGCTCACTCACACACAGAGACAGAGCGCAGCTAGGCACAAAGGCACAGTTTAGAAGCGCCGTCCGGACTATCGGCTTTACAGTCGCGTGCATACGGCCGCGCGTCGTCCGCGTCGCGAAATCGAGTCAGGCCATCGATTTCACCTTCTCTTCTCCCACCTCTATTGCTAGCGCGCGAACGTATGCACGTCGCGCGGAGAAAATGGATGCGCCACCGTCCCGAATGCTAATGTCGCCGGCCGCTCGCCGTTTCGTCTTTTTCTCTCTGCACTTTGCCGCGCGACGTGATGAGAGAGACTCTTAATTGATGACCGTTCGACGGGGAGGCCGGGAAACAAGCCAGCCGGCGCATCGTTAAGTGCAGAGATGGCTGATTGATGGGGCGTGGAGGGTGAGGAAGAAGATAAAAAAAATGGAGCTGGAGGAGTTTTTTTAATGGGGCCAGTGATTGGTAGGAGGTGGTTGAGGTTCAGGGAGGATGGTGTCTTCATCAGGAGTGAATGGAAAATCGGTTGTTTATTTAAATAATTTTTCTTTGGAAGTGTTGATAGAGAGGGTTGGAAGAGAATTGAGGGGACGGTTAAAGTAAAACTTATTGGATTCCGACGTATCGGACTATTCCGAGTAATCGGAATGCAATCAAGAAATTAGTATCAATGAAACTAGAGAGGAAATAGATTCCGATAGGGTTATAGCTACGGTAATTGCCGATAAAATGAATTCTATGGTATAGGCTCGTGGCGAATTCTGTGAAATGCTCAATTTTATTTATTTCTTTGTAACACCAGACTCTGTGTTATTACTTTTTTATTGATATTTGGTCAGAAATATTTAAGATGTATGAGGATGTTCACGGATGCCCTAGGTAAACATCAATAAGGAATGTATAATAAAACTAATAAGAGCATACAGAATCCATGCAAGTTGAAGCATCTACATTACGAATTTATCTGTGTATAAATAGGCAAATATTTGAAAAGTTATTTTTACTATTTTTACTACTGAATGTCGCATGAAATGTTGACTTTTCTACTTATTTTAGCAAACACTTATTTATTTCAACTTTTCCTTCATTTCCGCGGATTAATTTTTTTTTTTTTAATTTTAGATCTAGACAAGCTCTACACAATTATATTGGTTTTATAGGTCCCCCTACGTCCCTCTATTTACTACATATCCGTGGGCATCCTCCACAATTCTTCTATTATCAGCTAAATAATAAGATCGTTTCCAAAAAAACTGATATCCTGTCTGACTATTTCTTGGATATAACTACTGAAAACTTCATATCGCACCTGAAAATTCTATCCAACTTATATTACCTTCTTTATAGGTCAAGAATTCTAATTTTAGACTACAATTGTATTTTTAACCATACTTAAACTTTTAATATCCTTACGCTCCAAAACAAACAACAGTCCAACCCTTTTCAATCCACTACTAATCTACCCAGACACCAAACGATTATAAACATGAACTACACATCTCACCTACATATTCCTCAAAAAAAGCCTCACTCTCACACCCACAACAAACAAACCTCACCCCTGCCCCACAATCGATACTACACCACCACCGCGGCAGATAAAATCGCTCTCTCGCGCCGGCGGTGGCGAGGCAAAAGTCGAAAGCGGCAATTGCCGGGCTTATCGATGGTCGGCGGCCGGGATTCTCATCGGTAACGGAATGTGTTTCGCGCGCGGCGGTAGTGGAGCAGCGCCGCATCGCGTGCGCCGTTTGAGTAACGACCCGCTGACGTTTTTTTTTCTTTGTTCTTGAAAGAGAGGGAATGAGGAAGTAGCACAGCCAGGTTTTTTCGAGGTGTTGATGAATGGTGGCGAGTGGATGAAGAGATTGGCGGGTTTTTTTCAAATGTGTATTGGGGTGATTGGGAGAGGTGGATTTAGGAGTCGATGTAAAATGTCGTGAATCTGTCGAAAGAGAAATATGGTGATGTTTTGTTATATGATTAGTTGATTATCGGATAGATACGAAGCGGTTTTAAAATAAGTATGTAGGTTAAATTTTTTTTTATTTTAAGTTTTTGTCGAAGTTCGTTATGTGTATAGAATGACAAAATATACTTAAGATAATTGGTTTATCAACGTAGAAAAACTTTTCAAATGACAATTTTATGCATTTTTGTGAGAAGGAAAAGTACAATTAGAAGCAATTTGATTTTCGTCTTATACGTGTTATTTATTAAACATAAAATTATATCGTACATTTCAAGTCAACTCAAGCAATATACATTTACCGAGCATATAACGTTGTTTTATTTGTCAAATAAATTATTGCAATATATATCGATAAAATATATATGGCGGTGCGTATGGACTTTAGTACAAGATGGGGTTAATCTTGCCGCGAAACTACCTATACAATAAAATCCAATGTTTTATCCGGCGAACTTTACCCCCTCAGCTTTACAGCGCGCCGTTAAATTACCTTCTTTAATGCTTCTCGAGCCACGAGGTCATCGAAACCTGGTCTCACCCACACTCTCTCTCTCTTCCTTTACTTTATCGCTCTTTCCGCTCTCCTCTTTCTTCCGCCGCTCGCTCTTTTTACACACTTCCGCTTTTATGTACGGTATTTCACGAAATTTCGCAATAAGTTATTAGATATTTAATCGTTCTTTATTTTTTTAAATATTTTATAATTAATATTATTAAAAAAAAGAACTGAATATATAAAGTGTTTTAAAAATCCACAAATTTTAATTTAAAAAAAAAAATTACAATTTTTATTGGAATGAAAGTTATGAGAAAAAGGTTATCAATCCATGAAATAAC
>UXGD01004356.1:0-17395 GCA_900474315.1 Torymus auratus | reverse complement strand
GGCAGGTCATGCCGCAGCGCGAACACATTCTGGTCATATGAATGCACCGTCGTAACGGACAAGTGGCGCGTTTCCGGTCAGGGTAGGTGATGCCACCCACTCATCGTTATTTAGCATTAATTTACCTATATTCAATCGCTTCAACTTAGGTCAGAGTACGACGACCCTCTTAATTAACCGTCTGCACTGACCCCCAAAAGATTCTAACGTAGCGGCGGGTGAGAGCGCATATTATACCTACAACCCTACTGCTCTTCGTTTCGGTGTAAGAGAAAGTTTTAAGGGCACAAACGTCACTTTCCCACTCCTTTTGGAACTATGTCTCTGTCCCTCTCCCTCCCTCTCTCCTGCTCGCTCTCTTTTGTCCCTATGGGTGCTTAACAGTCCGTATATAGGAGAAACATGACCCCTCACTCGGTCATATGACAATAAAACGTGACACTTAGTTTCCTAGAGCGTCGGTGCGACGAAGAAAGCGCATGCGAAACGGTGGTAGAGCTGACGGCATGGCGTAGGCACGCTACGCGACTGCATAGTAAGTATGCGTTTCAAAGCTTTATAAACTACATAAAGAACGCACGGCTCCTAGGATCTTTGTACATGGACTGATATGTTATCCACAAACATGAGTCTAATGTTTCACCTAATCAAAATAGTTTTATTGAAATAACCCCATTGAAAATTTTGGGCAGTAAATGATGTTCCACTATTGGGTTCAAATAGGAGCAAGAGAGGGAGAGAGGATTGGAGGGAGGGGGAAAGCGTGTCCCAGAAGGAATGGGGAAGCGGCGCTTTCACGCCGCTACGTCGGAATCTTTTGGCGGTCAGTACAGTTCGTTTACTACCCTCAGACACGGAGGAATTCTCAGTTTGTACTCCGGACTAAATAGTTCGCGCCAAAGTTTTGACGCTCCGTACATTCTGTTCCCATTTTAAACGTAAAGATTAAAAAATATTCACCATGGAAGCCGACAAATGCATTTTTACATGGAGCGATTCTACAGCACAAATTGAGATGACCATCAACGACCTGGATGACGATAGTCTAGGTATAATATTTAATAAGCTGCCCTACATGGATAGGGCGCGCATCGAAAGCGTCTGTCAACGTTGGTATGACGTTAGTGAAGCCAACTGGTACAATTATTCTAAGAGTTTGACAATCTGCAACGACTTTCTACGTCCGTATGATGGCAATACCGCTAAGAAGAAAAATATACTAGAGATAATTCTAGAACGATCAGGCCACCACATCGAGGAGATCACCTTCAAAGAAAATTCTGGCTTTTACGGGATATTGGCATTGGGAATAATTAAGTGGATCGGCGAATTATGTCCTAAGCTAAAACGATTGAACACAGGTAACTTATTGCTGAATAACGATGACTGGCTGGCTTGCAATAACCTCGAAGCGTTAAGCTTTACCTTCCCGGGACAGCATGGCGACGACGTTGGCGTACTCTTCCGCAGCAACAAAAGATTGCGCCGGTTAGAAATCTCTCACTCTTATTTAATGACGGCCCGTTACTTCGATCACCTCGACCCTGGGCAGCTGGAGTTTTTGCAGATAGAGTACTGTTACAATTTCGAATTCACCAACGAAGTTGCCGATAAACTTGCCGAATCGCTCGTCGATCTAAGGATCAGCAGTCTTCAAGGCATCCCACCGGACCTTCAACACTTAAGCAAGCTGAAGAAGATGCAATCTCTATTCCTAAAAGTTGGAATGAAATGTCTCGAGATCAAATTTATAGTCGATATTGCTAAAAATTGTCGGAAACTTGAGTCTCTCTTCTTGAGTATTTCTGCGGAGCTCCCATATGATCACAAAAATGTCTTTGCACCGCTGTTTGACCTGCCTTACCTGAGAAGGCTCGTTATAATCATAGACAAAGATGAATTGCCAAGCGGAGAGCGTGATAGGTTGCTCCAAATGGTATCCCACCTTGAGTTCTTCGTAATAGACACATGTGATAAATGTGGATATGGAACGCTGTTTTCGGATTCCTGTGACCAACACAGCAGAGGTTTATTCTTGTGATTCGAACTTGCAGTTATAATAAGCTACGGGAACGATGATCGAGAGGATCGTACGTAAGTTGAGTGAACTTATAAACGGAAAGACCCTGGGCACATAAGCGATGTGATGTATATATTTTGATCTGTTCTATTGTTATGGAATATATCTATCTTTTTGAATTCCGTATCGATCATAAATCTAATAAATAAAATGTTGTTACATATGTAATGTTTCGAATGAATAATGTGATTTATAATAAAGTGTGAAAGTAGGATAAGATTTTGTAGTTGCAAGATTTATGTAGATGTTGAGTTTATCAAATATACTTTGATATGAAGTAAAAGACTTTTATTAATGTATTATCTCATTTTATAGCGATCAAATTTATTATTGTATTTCAAATAAAACAGTTCCAACTTTGAATTTCAAAATTTGTCTTTTTACAAAATTATTAAAGGGGTAATGCACATTTATATTAAATTTCATTGAAATATAATTATGAAGTTGAATCATTTTATTAATATGACAACGTTTTCTTTCCTCCTTTACGCCCTCCCTCCCCCTTCCCCTCTTCGCCCTCTCCCAATCACCTACAAAACTGATTTTTTCATAAATAATTTTTTTCCATAAAAAAACCGGTAATAAAGGATTTTTTCGTATTTTTGCGTTATTTTTGGATTGTACAATTGGCCTA
The DNA here is from genome assembly GCA_900474315.1 of Torymus auratus. NCBI lineage: Eukaryota > Metazoa > Arthropoda > Insecta > Hymenoptera > Torymidae > Torymus > Torymus auratus. The sequence goes on along the minus strand of UXGD01004356.1, from coordinate 14,681 downwards.
AATGACAATATCAATTTTAATCGAAAGAGAAAAAAAAAGACAATTATCGTACAATAAAAATAATATGTATATGCAACAGAAAAATTGATATTGTAATTTAGAAAATAAAAAAAAATAAAATTGACATTTGATGAGATGAATGACAGCGAGAATAATGGTTTAGATGTTGGATGTTGGATGTGAATAATCCAGCTGTCGAGGTGTAAAATAAAAGAAAAAATATGGGCACCTTCAGAAGGTAAAAAAAGGTAGAATTGATTTGATTTTAACTTTTTTAGTTGAAGGTGTAAAAGTTATTAAAATTTTATAAATTTTGATTGTTTTTATTTTAAATTTACTCAATTGGACCGTAAAAAAAAAATCTCATTTAAAATCAATTATTTGGGGGTTAATTTTGAGTATTTCATGCTAAGAATATGAACTTGTAATCCCCAGCGGATGCAACAAAATTTCTAACGCTGGGAAAGTTTTGAATTAAATACTATTTTAACAGTTGTTTCAGGGGTAATTTAAAATTTAATCGATGAAACTCCTTCAAAATTTGCAAAAAATCATATTTGTGTGTGTAATGTATGTTAGTGCATTACAATCTATATTTTATTTAAAAGGAAAACAAAAATTCTCAAGTGTTCTCTTAACAAGGTGAGAACCCCTCATAAACACCAATGCTTAAGGTGGCTCCACCGCGTTAATTGGGAAGATTAATAACATTTTTTTACAATCATTCATTTGTTCACATGGCATAATGTAAAAAACGATATCACATAATAATATTATTCATAAAGTAAAAAAAAAAAATTTAACGAAATTTTAATATTGCAAAAGTAGATATCGCCAATTAAAAAAAAAGTCAACTGTCAATGATAATCTTTTTTCTTTTTGACCGGATTCAAAATTGGAAGAACTTATTTTGTTCCTTGAGCAATTTCATAGGGGGTCAACGATATCAAAATTAAAAAATTTTCAAAACCCGAAGAGATACAACTATTTGTTTAACTAATCTGTCTAAAAAGCATACACGAATCTATAAACAAGTGGATTTATCTTTGCGGGTTTTGAAAATTTTTTAATTTTGATATCGTTGACTCCCTATGAAATTACACAAGGAACAAAATGAACCCTTCCAATTTTGAATCAGATCAAAAAGAAAAAAGATAATCATTGATAGTTGAACTACTTTTGCAATATACTTTTGCAATATTGAAATTGCGTTGAAAAAAAAATTTTTTTGTTACTTTATGAATCATATTATTAGGTGATATCGTTTTTGTCATTATACCATGTGAACAAAGGATTGTAAAAAAATGTTATTAATCTATCCAATTAACGTGGTGAAGCCACCTTAATAAGACCCGGTTTTTATTCCACATTAAGTTTAAAAAAAATAGTTCCCCATTACATCATTGCCATTCGCAGAAACTATAAAAGACGACGAAGAGAATCTCAAAAACCAAAATTAAATTAAACAAAATCAAGAGTATCATCAAGAGTATATATCTCGTTACTCTATCATCAATCCAACCCACAAGTATACATATACTTATAACACCTACCGTATCGGCGGTCTCGGTGAGCGGAAACGCCTTGTTCTTGCTGCGTACGTCTCGCGACGGCCGGTCCAGCGGGTAGTAGACCAGTCGCAGGCCCGTGTCCTCTTGGAGGAGGAAACGAGAGAGCCAGCGCGCGACCTCCTCGCCGCAGTCGCAGGCGGGTACAGCCTGGCCCCAGACGGCGGCGCGGAAGCGGCCGCTCAGGCGCGCCAGGTCGACCGAGACTGACATCATGCCCGGCGCCTTGAGGGTCAGCACCGAGCCGGCTACGCTCGGGGATACCTGCGGAATGGTAAAGAAATCGTTGTTGAATGATGCGTGTATATAGGTGTTTGGAGTTATGGTGGAATTGGTAACACAATAATTTAGACATTATTGTGAATGCTTAATTAATAATATGTTGTCCTACTAGATTTATTATTGTCTTCAGGACTGTCACGGTACCTTACATTCTGTTCTACCTTCGATTAATCCTATTAGTATTTAAATGAATCACTTTTAATTTCAAACATACTAATTTTAATAAAAGAAAACTACTTATTACTGCGCCCACAAATGATAAAGAACTTAATTAAAATTGTTAATCTACTTCAAATAATAAAAAGTAAGCAGTAGACAACTTTCTACAGCTTGCATATTTTTTCCTTAACCTATTGCCAATTTCACAGTTAAAGAAGCTACGTTTGCTATTAAAATTTCAACCATACAGCCGTAAGTAATTTCACGGAACCAACTTTAATTCTGAAAAGAAGAGAAAAAAAACACAATCATCTGTCCAGTCGGTGTACCCTTGAAAAATCCCAGCCCGTTAGCCGTATAAAACCGTCAGCTAGCGCAGCTGCACTCAATCATCCGGACAGAGCGTTGCACTCCCCGCGATATCTCTCGCTGTGCGAGCTTCCTACTTCCAGGACTCCCCGATAAATACCGCACCGCACATGCCATCTGTTCGCTCCTCGTAGACGAGCAGCAGCAGTAGCTAGCCGCCCATTAGCCGATAAAAAGCCAAGACTCGCACGGGGAATAAAAACGTCGGACACGTGCGTCCGCGTGCGATATACCGCTACGAGAACGCGCGCTCGACTCAACAACCCGTAAACCTTGCTGTGTATAGGGAAGGAGGGAAAAGAATGACCGGACGACTGCGATTATACTATGTGCGCATCGATGCTGGGATACGCGAGGAGCGCCTTTTGATTAGAGCGCTTTCGTCTGATACACTTTGAAATTCTAATCGGCCTAATTTGTTGAAAGTCCGTGTGATGCGTATACGAGGAAGATGTGGTATAGTGATTGCCGCCTGCTGAGAGTAGAGTGTATGTACTTACACCTTGTTTGTTTTCCGGCCGGTGATAACGAGTGTTAAGTACTGTTCCTTTTGGTGAATTCAATTTGTGGGCCATGAAAATGTTCATGTTTTTGTTTCAACGAGTTTTAAATGTTTGGATCCGATTTTGGTTATTAGAGTGGAGTTTATGTGAAATTAACAAATTAATGCGAAAAGTTCCGCAATGAGGGAAACAGGAATTTCATGTAGAATCCGATAAAAGAACATTCTATTAGCGTCGATGGAAATAACGAAACATACTCGAGTACGTTTAAAATGCTAATTGCAGAGAGTTTTAATTGTCGAGACGATAAGATCTGTTGTATTGGTAAAAGGTAGACATTGTTTGAGAGTATATCTGTTCTGCTTTTCAAATCAGAAAATCTTTGCCTCTTATCAACGTAAGGATTCTTACGCATGATGTATTTGATTAAATCTGCGTTATTTACACTTCCTACATTTCAGGTATTTCCAAATAACGAAAGTAGAGCGAAGTCCAGTTTCAAAGTGAATGTATTAACGCGAAAATTGAAAAATAACAAAAACATGTTAATGATGGCAAATATGAACTAGAAACGTTTTTCATTAAATATACATTAGTGCACTTTCTTAAATTATCTATCCTTAATTTTATGGGTCATTTTATTTCGTGAAGTCATTAAGATTTTTTTTAAGAACTAAAAGAGAAATAGAGCAAAAACTGAATCAACCAGATGCACAAAAACTTACGCGTGGGCAGCGGGCATAAAAATCAAATTTAAAACCTCCCAATAAGGATATAGCGCATCCCGTCTACGGTAACTCAGTGGAAAGGGTCCGGTGCTTATTCAATGCCCTCATATGCATACACATCTAACAGTCATAAATTTGAAGGATAGAAGCTATTGTTTCACATTAGTGCACAAAAATAAAAGCATTGCTGTAGTTTTCCAGCCACTAGTGGAAGAAAATGTAAATTTGCTTTTTAAATTGTAATATTATTGCAAATATTGAAAATAAAAATTATTCAGAATTATTTATCGTATAATTCCATTGAATATTGACAAAATTTTTAGATTATTTTGAATAGCTTACCATTGGCCTGACTTTATTATTTTTTCCCTTTCTTTATTATTTCCCACTTCTAAACGGTCAGCAAAAACCAAGGAAAGTAGTCCAACAAAACTTTTATCAGATTTTGTAGAAATGAGTTTCACCTTGACTAATGCCAAACGTTTTTTTTCAACAGTATAATATTCTCATAACAAAAAAGAACTCATCGATTCCTATAATCTCGAACATCTCATCACCATCCTACCTGAACCATCCTTGGCATCTGCCGTCCAGTCACAAACTGCCCATCCAGATCGATGACCATAAGCGTGCGATCCCTCATCCATCCATCTCTCAACCCTAGCTGTGTGCACTCCATCTGGTTGAGTCTGATCGGTCCGAGGGACTTGACCGGGAAGCAGATGAGGTCGCTGAGCTCGCCGACCTTGCGCCATTTCTTTGGCGGCCTGAGCTTTGATCGTCTGGTCCACCACCACCAGACGAAGATTACCGCCGTGCCAGCACCGACCACCGCTGCGCTAACGTATGCTAGCCGTGTCCTATCTGCGAGAATAGTTTATAATGTTAAGTAAGGGTTATGGAAAGTTTGCCGAGTGAAGATGATGTTATGCTTATTGTGTGGGTATATATCAAATTATAAAGTAATGAGGCTGAATTTTATTTATGAATGCGCTGAAAATTTAGAAAACTGGTATTTTATGAGTGTTGTGACTTGTTCTCCTCTAGAACAGAACACGTATTCATTCATGAAATATGTAACAGTGGAGGTTTCCTGCGAAATAAAGTCTAGAATTTATTGTGAGTACTGCAATACTATGAACTTCGTTGCTTTTAGTATTACCTTTTCCAATAGAAAAAGTTAATTGTGTATTGTTTTTTTACGTCAAAATACTCTTGAATGGCAATAGGTTGTAAATGCTCACTTGTAATAACTATTTTTAGCTAAACCTTATAGTTAGATTCATTGAATTTAATCTTTAAACAAACGAATCAGGGTTATGCTCCAAAATATTTCTTAATTAAGTAAAACATACAAATTGAAATATTCTAGAATACACTTAAGTCTTCAGATTTTAAAATTCTCTAGCCTTACTTTTTAGATGATTTTAAGACTTTAATATTTATGCTTTACAAATTTAAAATGAAAATTTATAATCGTTTGAGTGGCGGCGTTTTTTTGCAAAAAATTTAGAGAACCTAAAAACTCATTTGCTTATTTATTTAGAAAAACTTATTCATTTATTATTATTAAAATTATTTTGATAAATATTTTCATATAAAATAAATCATTATATAAGTACCATAGATTGTTTCTTATAATTGATTTTCAAAATAACTCGTTACGAAGATATACCGATAGAAATAAATAAGTCAGCAAGTTTCAAACTAAATTTATTACTCACTGAAAATAGTTTTTGAAATCAACAATATTCGTTAACTATTCATAGGACAGGATGTGCACGTGAAAACCTATGAGGAAATCCTATAGAAAATCAATACTTCGTTTTGAAATAATTACACATAAGTGTTGTCTATTACAGTTTGCTAAAAGGGGAACGTCACACCCCGGATATTTCATCTACTAGTCAATAAAGCTCATTCACGATAATGCGAAGTAGGCGACACTAAAGAACAGAGCAGACAACGATTTTATACCATTTAAAAATAGACACGGACTTGACATTGATGCTCCATTTCAAGCGCATTGATTCACTAAAATGAAATATCCATTTGAATTACTTGAATAAAAGGATTGTTATTTCCTCAATATATTTTAAATAAAACAATTGTACTATAGCATATGAGTCAAATTTAGTTTTTCGGTATATTATCTTTTGCATTTCAAAATTAAAGACGTCATGTCATTTGTCTAAATCAATGTCAGCACTCTTTATATTGAAAAAGACCAAAACCCTGACCTTTTATGTATTTACACTTCTTTTTATTAGATTTCTTATAACATTCGTTTTTGTAACAAGTTTTGAGGTACTTGAAATAGCAACAAGTGGGACGGATTATTGCAAGTAATCATGTCCATCCTAAATTCACAAAAAAACATTTACGTCAAGGAGGAAAAAAACCATATAATGAGCAAACAAAAATTCGCGTATCACTAATGATTTCTCTACTATTTATAAAGTGTTATATAATGAAAAATCTTATCGTACATAAAGATATTTTAGTAATTATGACGTAATATTATATTGCTTTTCTGGTACTATTATTATAATTACTACTAATTAATAGTTTAGTAAACGAATTTATTCTAACTTAGCATAAGATTATTTATACTGATATCATAATTATCTAATTACTATACGCCCAGTGTAATCGTCTCCTTATGATAAGCAATCAAATAAAGTGTACATTGATGATCATGTGACTTCAGGTTTACACATACTTCTACTACAAATAACACGGCCAATAATTTTTTTTTTTTTATCTTATAGTTAAGACATTATCAAAATGGAGATTCTTCATAACAAAATTCTAATAAATATTTCCACGATTTCAATTTTAATTCATTTCAGACGGAAACAATATATTCTCAGGTGCCCATCGATACAGAAACTATACAGTCCCGTTTTAGGCGAGGCATATGAAATTGCACTTGTCTGGAGAGACGGACGCCACAATAAAGCGTGCAGGAATGCGTGGGTGAAATCGATCGATCGGCGGAGGATGCATGAATTACTGTGAGCGCCACTTTTCAGGGTTTATGGAGCGCGGAAGATTGTCGACGAGACGTTCGTTTTCTTCTTGCGCTAATGTGCGCCTATGAGCGCGGCTTTTGCATGATTATTAATCCACATATCGATCGACGGTAGTGATTTCGCGCGAGTAAGCCTAGATCGTTTCTTATTTTTTACTTTTTAGCGTCTGGTGGTTTTCGTTGAATATTTGATATCAAAATTATTTTATGATCATATTTTGAATCTATACGAATGTTATATATGGTATGTTTCAAGGTCTTGCGGTGAAATTGGTAATCTAAATAAATTTTTAAAATTGACGATACGCAAAGGTAAATAGTATTTCTTTATATACTATTCATAGAAATGGATAAAATGAAGAATCTAATATGTATTAGGGTCAATGCACCAGTGAATGACCAATCAAGGATTTGTCCGATTATAAGTAGATTTTTTTAATATTTATAGAATAATAAAATTAAAATAAGCATTAAATATTGATTCCATGATACTTGAGCTTTCTAATAAATGTCAATTATTTTTGCAAAATTGTATAAATAAATTTAAAATTTATGTAAAATGTAAAAAACTTAAAATATGCAAAAACACCAGTGTATAACCACCCCCCTTATTTACAATTTAAGGCATAATATTTTATTTTGAACATGAAATTCTACAAGAACTGCTGAAAATATTAAAGTTTATGCACTTTAAAATACGAAAAAGAAAATGGATTTTATGGTTTTTAACTCAGTGGACACATACTGGTGACTGGTCACAGACTGGTGCTTTAACCCTAATTAACGATTGAATTAATTAAAATTGTGAAAAATCTCGGTTTACAAGAAAGTTTTAATTTAAAGATGACATTTTGTTGCGTTGAGAAATACTAGAACGTTATCATTTGGGAGTGTTAAACCCATGAAATATTATCTTTTATTTACGTATATTATCAATGTCTGTTTGTACAGTAAATCGTATAAAAATAATTTCACATTGAACTTTATTAAATTTTAATCGAACAAGTATCTTCTTTGTAACTGCAAAAATGTATGACAAAATTATGGTAGTGATACTCGCAAAAATGAAGATAGCAATATTTACATGCAAATTAAGGAATGAATTGTTTACAAACTTAATTTAAACACCTTATCACCCCGCCATTCACAACAATCTATATACACCTGTACTATCTTTACAATATTCTTCAAATTCGTATAACTGATAACTTTTGACAAAATAAAAATTCCAATCTTTAAATTATCGTCAAGTGTCTTAACAAAGTCCAAAATTCTTACATAAAACCAACGAAATCAAATCCAAATCCCTGCTCTTATCACAGCCCCGATATAAAATCATCAATCTCGCTTACCCATTATAACCTCTGAACCGTGCTCCGTTGCTCCAGCTGCACAGTAGTTTCGCTAGTTTCCTTATCACTCAATAACCCACTCGCGCATCTAATTCCACGATTCACCATACACTCAACCCCATGAAATCTCAAAAAAGCATCACCACACGAGGAAAATATACTATGATGCGTGTTTGTCGGTCGGTCAGCCACGCCGTCGCCACTGCCGGCCGCCTCACTACTGACTCTCTTCTTTCTCTCTCTCCGATGCTCGCGCGCGCGTTACACACTACTCTCTTCTTCCTCTCACGAATCCTTGTTCATCGTGATTCGCTGCTCCTTTCCTCCCGCGGATCGTGGAGTACCGTATACTCACGAGAGCGCGCGCGCCTCGTCACGTGTGATGCGAGACGCTGAGGCAGCGCAGGGCTACACACAGTGACGGCGGCGTCTTGTTCGAGATATATACTATGTACGCGTGTTGTACGTACAGTGGAAAGTGCGTATACATATATATCTTAGCGTGGGTATGAGAGAGATGGAGATTGAGGGAGGGGGATGTGCGTGCGCCGGCGCGACGGGGATCGACCGCGTGTGCGAAGGCGACGTGGTGGTGGGGGATAGACATGCGAACGTTTTGCGGAGAGTTCTTTTCTTTCGAAGCGTGCAGTAGTTTTCGAGCGGATGGAGAAGGTCGATTTAGCTTGATTTGATGAAATTTTTCTTTTCGTATTGTTTTTTGTGGGAACGTGTATAGGTTTGAGGAGTGTAGGATATTTTTTTTTCAAAATGTGTAATTAAACAGTAAATAAAATTATAAGATGTGTGTATAAAAACTTACTAGGAGAGAGAGCTTTCAGAGTCGATTTCTAATTCTTTCTAATTCTATCGCATAGGCCCTTTTTCTTGAGATATGGGAAATCGTATCTCAAAATGACGCCTTTTTTATTAGGATATGCATGACTTTTCCAGTATTTATGATACTGGATACTGGTGTATAATTATTTTTTCATTAAAAAATATTAATCTTTCAGAAAATTATAAGAAAAATTTGAAAATACGACCCCTCAAATCGTTTACAAAGAAGACAAATTTTTAATCATTTTCTTGTGCTATATTTAATAGCTTATAATTTTGTGAAAAATTAATATTTTCGAACGAAACAAAGCTTAAATTGCAGCTTTTTCTTTGTACTATTTTAATATTTGTATGCTTTTCATATCAGAAATACTTGCAAAGTCACAGTCATTAGGTGAGACGTCATTTTTTAATGAAATAGAGAATATTTGAGATTAGATCGTCCGTATTACAATAAGAAAAGAGGCCTATGAGATGGAATTAGGAATACTGAGCTTTATTTTTAGATACCAGAAATAACCTCGCAAAGCCCCGTCAAAAACCGTTTCCTGGCAGGTCTGTACTCTCCTTGTCAAATTAATATTTTTCTATTTCTATTTTCGTTGATGACGAATAATATAACAATTGATGTTTTATTATCAATTCTTGCACATCGAATCATTAATAAAAATTTGGAATGAAACATATACCTATATAATGATAGAAAATTATTACCGGAATTGAATTTCACCTATACTCTTATGAGTGAGAAATCGCAAGTGAATAAATAAATGGACCTTCCATTTTCGCGACGAGCGCTCTGTCCGCTGCGCTACCGATGTCTATGTGCGTTTTTGTTATCTTCAAGTCGTTCTCATATTTCTATAATAGATGTAACCCACACGTAGCACTATATATACTATGGAAAATAATGGTATTTACAAATAATGAAAAATTTTAGTAAACGAATTAAGTGTTCATTCAATAATTTTTCATTTTCCTTTTTATGTTTGTTCGTTCGCTTAACCTGTTTAGAACAAAAATAATTAAGGCGCAAAAAGCGAGACCCTGGGAGTACTGTAAACTGAGTGTAAACAAGTTAACGTTTGTTGAAGTGTTCAGCTTTGATGTATAACTTCAAGAAAATTGTGTGTATTAAAAAATAGCAAAATTTAAGTAATTATAGTTAATTATGTTATACTTGGGACTCTAATTCTTTTTTGTTTTTCTTTTTTAATTTTTAATTTAATGTATGTTAGTTACGCTCGTGCTATATATTGAGAAAATATAATGGTAGCATTAAAAAAAATTTTAAAAAGTCAAAATTATACTCCAAAAATTGTTTAGTAATTATATATATGATATTATAAAAGATTGAAATGTTAATGTCTTAATACTCATGAAACTACAATGCGTAACGATTCCAAGGAATTTATCGAATTAACGTGAGTTTTCTATAACTAATAAATGGATTTCGAATCGCTTGATGGATTTTCTCCTCGATTCAGTCTACCGTGATTTTTCACTCGACTGAATGGGCATAGAATCGGAAAATCATTAAACTGTAGAGATCTACTGAACAATGGAATACTCGGGAATTTTATTACCTTTTCTCCGTGAAATAAGTACTTTTTTTCATGAATGGAAGTGAAATTGACTCTATTTTGATAGACTATGCGATGTGTATCGTAATTTATCGGCAATTAATGTGCTAAAAATAGTTTTTGATGCTATCAACATTTATATTCCAAGGTAGCTCCACTCTAATTATAAAAATAACTCTAAAACTTAATTTATAATGAGCGCATTCAAAAAAATGAGATAAGCATCGCGAATAATATCAAAACCAGATAAAATTGATATCACCTAGAAATATTTTAAACTTCATAATCACAACAATCGACTTTCACATTAACCGTATTAAAAAAAAGTAGACCGTATGCTTATCGCATTTAAACACATTAATAAATATGCAAATCCCATACGAAACAACGTACCCACATATCCTATACATCCGACTACAACATAAAACGACCATCCGCCGTCGAATTCGCGAGTCATCCCACCGTGAACGGTGGCAATTTATTTGAATGCAAATACTTACATCTTCCACGCGTATGTATGTAGTGAGCTGCGCACGTGCGCACGAGGAACAATTATTCACGAATGGCGGTTATAATGAGCAATTTTTATGGCGCCGCAGCGCAACAACGGCGCGTTCCGCTAGGCAAATTGACGCGTGTCGCGCTGGATATATGTAGGTGTGTAGATATGCTGCGTTATGAGTGCGCGCGAGCGGGATATACCGTTAACGCCTTTTTTTCGAACTCGATATTTCGAATTAACGGGAAGCCATACCGTTATTAATCAGCGACTCTGTCGCGTTTTTCGACGGCGAAAGAGGCTGCGCGCAAAAGTGCGGCCGTTTTCGGGGATTGAGAGGTTTCGCGTACGACGTACTTTCTATTATGCGGTTATGATGATTTCATACTTCGGTAATATTACGTATATGACTGATTTTGGGATTAAATATAGAAAATATGGCCCAAAATTGGTTATTCAGTGAACGACTTCAATAAAAAAAAAAAATTATAAATAAGGTATTTTACATTATTTGAATTTTTGTTCGGAGTAATAGTATTTAACTTAGAATTTTCAGAATATCAAGAAAAACTTTTTAAAGAACACTGATATCTTTAATTTTTATTTAAATGATGTTGTATGCTCAATTTCATGAAAAAACGCAATTTTTCCTTATTAAAATAAAATTTATGTATTGTATAAAAAAAACTGCTGCCAATTTATTGGCATGTAGCATATGTTTCAGCTGTGAAGCTCATTTTTTAGACCCCCCCCCCTACTAATTTCCATCTAAGGTGACTCTTGCTTGTGACCTTTAAGAGCTTGCTAAGTATTATTGCTAAGATTTTGCTAAGACTTTGCTATTATTATTATTATTGGTTGAACATCAATGACTAGGTACTTCACGTCCGTTTACTCATATTAAAGTTCCATATGAAAATTTGTATATTGTTATTTTTATATTTTTATTTTTATAGCAGCACAACTCAAGAAATAGAGGAAGGGCTGATAAAAACAGTACTTCCCGCGGACTATTTTGCTGGGAAAGAAAGAATAATTTCGTACGTTTTGTTCCTCCGCTGAAAAGGGAACGGGGAAAAAGCGAGAGATGCGTAAGTTCAGAATGCAACACTCACGGGGAGTAAAAAAGTTCATAGGGAAGTGTGCTTTGCCATCACCAATAGCCGTTGCCAACTGTCGCTGCCTCACGAACGTTCATATCGTTCAAACGGTTTCAACGGCACTCGGCATTCGGTGGACCCAGGCAACGGTGGCGGACAGACGGAGTCGCGACTTAATTTGAGATGTTGAAAGTGTGAAATAGTAAATTCGAGTACGGTTCTTCTAAAGTGATAAAAAGTGATTGTAGCTACAAATTTTGGCGATTCTATCAAAATCCCGAGCGGAACGTCTCGTGTCCGGCAACCGTTGGAGACTCGTCAAGCCTTTTAAAGTGGAAAGCCTCTAACGATCTCAACAGGCTTATACTATAACCGAAGCCTTGTCTAACTGCTTGCGAGAGCAACATAGCCACCTAGCGGTCAGATATACAATTAAAAATATTGAAGGGAGATAGAAGTCCCCCACGTCGCTCCTATCCTGTGAGGTTCTACCTAACAACCCCTCCATTATCCTTCAAATTTTTTTAATTATTCCTGCTTACTGGACGGACATCTATGACTCTTTATCAGATGGAAGGTCTTCCCACTCCATATTGTCTTTCCACTTCATGTTGGGATCCTTGCGGTAAAATTGTTCCAAGAAGCTATTTTTCTTTTGCTAATTGAAATTAATGTTTCAATATGCATTACACGTGGCAAGGATTTTTAAGTGCATTTATCTATTTATTACGGCTGTAAGTATGTTCCCTATCAATGCCAACCTGTAAAAAATTGTTCCCTTTTTTATTTCACGAGCTCCTGGTCTAATAGTCGAAAGATGGATAGTTCATTTCATTGATATCGATAACATTAAAATTAAAACGCTCCAACCACAACTTTTTTATATTTCACTAATCACAAAAATTCTTTTAGCATGTTTAATGCATCTTGAAGAATTTTCCCAATTTCAGTAGTCCCAGTCACCACTATTCCACGATAGTCCATGATAGCAAAGTTCTAATCACAAATTTTCACGTTTGTACTTGTCTGTTACTCAACCACGAAATTCAGAGGTCAAGAAGAAAGGAGAAAAAACTATACTCTATGATTGTAGACCTTAAAACTACCTTCGACACGGTAGATAGGGACTTGTTATGTGAAATTGTGAAAAAGGTAGGAATAAGTATATACTTAATAGAAAGAGTGAAAGAAATGTATACTGAAACTATATAAGGTAAGAGTGAGAGTGGGAGAAGAAACATTAGAGTAATTTTGGACTGTAAAACGCTTAAAACAGGGTTGTGTATGAGTCCAATACTTACTCTTCTGTATTTAGAAATATAGGAGAGGTTAAAATAGGTAATGTAAGGGTATGGCTTACGCGGACGATCTGGTTCTTCTAACAGAAAATAGTAGGGTGGCTTTAATGGATATGATAGGTTAAAGAGCTTTTTGAAAAATACGAAAATGATACTTACAAGGAGAGTGCACACGCTCTGGGAAATGGATTTTCGCGCGCATTGGAGAGTCGATTTCTGGTATCTAAAAATGAAGTCCAGTGTTCCTACTTTCATCTCATAGGCCCTTTATCTTGAGATATGGAAAATTTAATCTGAAATATCCTCTATTTCGTTAAAAAATGGTGTCCCTTCTATTGACTGTCACATTGCAAGTATTAAAGATACGAAAACGAGCAAAGATTATAAAATTAGACAGTAAAAGCTAAAAACTAAGCCCTGATTTATTAAAAAATATTGATTTTTCAGGAAGTTACAAGCAATCAAAGATAGTTTAAGGAAATTAAATACGATCCATTTAATCGCTTGAAATGACAAATTTTCCTGGACGGAAATTACCAGTTTCCCGGAAGGTATACACTCTTCTTGTTAGTGAGGTAAAAATGAAAGTATTAGTATTTAATAGAGGGAAGAATAATAATAAAAAATGGCTATTGGAGAGAAAATAAGTAGAAGAAGTGAGGACGTTTAAGTACCTAGATTTTACGTTTAACAGAGAGGGAAATTATGACGATCTAACGAAATTATAAAAGAGTTCACAAAGAGTTATACAATAGCAGCAAAAAGGGTTTGGAGACTGAGAGAAAATAAATGTAGAAATGATTTTAAGGTGGCTCGCGCGGTCTATAGTAGACGTAAAGCTATGAACATTTTTTACAAAAATTCATTTACATATTCCAATCTGAAAACTGACATGGCAGGAAAAAGGGTTCTTAACACAACGGAAAAAATTTTTGTTATAAAATTTCCAATATGCAAAAGTAGATTTTGTTCACTCAAAAGAAATTCAATAAGTAAAGATAATCTTTTTTGTTTTTCATTCAACTTTAATTTGCAAGGTCTCGTTTTCTTCGTTGTTTAATTTTAAGGAAGTGCCGAAGTAAAAATTGAAAAATTTTCAAAGTCTGCAAAGTTATAAGCAATTGTTTGTAGAGATGTCACTGAATTTTATAAGTAATTGTATATAACGTTGTAGGTTTTAAACATTTTACAATTTTTATTTCGGTAAAAATTCCGAAATTCCTCCCCCTGAAATTGAACAAGGAAGAAAATGAGACCTTGCAAATAAGAATTGAATGAAAAACAAAAAAAATTATCTTTTCTGCCCTCCGGCCGGAAAGCGCCAACTTCCCGGCCGCTGCGGGAAACGAAGTTGCCGCTTTCCGGCGCC
>UXGD01004355.1:0-17397 GCA_900474315.1 Torymus auratus | reverse complement strand
CTTTAACCCTTTCAGTCACGAATTAAATTCACAAAAATATGACCTTTTTGCCATAAATTTATTTATAATAATTATAAACAACAATAAATCCGAAACGTATGAATATATTTTCTGAAGCTCAAGTATTTATCTAATAGAAAACGCAAAAAAATGAGGGATATGCTTTAAATACAAAAAAAAGTGGCAAGAAATATTAAAAAATGTTGGGTGCCTATATATAGGCTTCTGTAACTGAAAGGGTTAATAAACTACAACGTATATCAGAGAGATATATTTTCTTAAAATTCAAAAATAAATGAAAAAAGTAGGTCTCTGCGATCGTCGGAAATGGATGGTACTTACATCACCTTAATTAATTTTATAATATTTTTAAAAATGAATCAAGTCATAAAGTGGGATCGTAAGATTTGAAACTACATATGATAATATATACGCATTATATATGAAAAGATCTTAAGTAATTAAAAACTTTAAGCGTTAGGCATTTATATTTTAGAAAACAAATTTATAGATTTGACATTTCACAATCGATTTAGTGTTTTATTGAAGCGATTGATTAGGTAATGAACTTTTAACATTCATATGAAATATTGAAATCAGAAAAATACAATTACTTTTAAAAATTAAAATTTAGCTTTTATTTTATTACCTATGTCCTTTAAATGTAACAAAAGTATAGTTATTTACATACCTAACTATAACAATAATTTCACAGTTTGTATTTGTTATTGACAATGTAAATTATTTTTATAAAAAATGTTTTATATAATCTCTTACCCATTCATTAATGTAAACATTGAAAATCTTTACAATATTCAATTCAACATTTCAACATTGTTTCTTAATTATGGACTGGATACTGTACTCGCATACAGAGTAAAGTGACTACAAAATCATACATTGCGTATGACCATCTCGCGAATTTCAGACAATATTGCGTTCGTTGCATTGGCACTTGCATAGCAATAAAATTGTAATTCTATAAAATATCGTAGAAATAGAAAAAAATAATAATGCTCATAGAGCTTTAACCCGGCAAAGACGATTTACAATTGGCAAATTTGAATTCAGCTAACAAGTCGTCATTTGACCTTCGATTCTGAGAGTAATGCCCAATCTCACTCAGTAAGTTTGCGCAACATGACTCATTTAAACAGAATTTTTAATTCATAACTCTAAGTAATAACATTAGGGTCATAGTCCATTAGGCACACTTCACCACTATCGACTTTAACTTCCATAAATGTAGGTATGTACATTTTTCATCCAAATTCTCCTTAACATGTAGTTTATTTTGTAATATATCCTCTCTCTTAACGGTCTTTCTTCAATGCGCGTTCAATGTAACATGTTCGTTGTAACATGTTACGTTGAACGGGCATTGAAAAAAGGCCGTAAAAAAGTTATGAATGAAATCCGTCATCACAATAAGATTGTTTCGATTGGTTTTTGTTGACTCTTTTGATTATTGGTCTATATAGAATAGGTGCCAAAATCTAACACGTTTGAATTTTCAAGATTACATTTGTGATATATGACAATGTTTATTATTTTATTTATCAAAATTACCCTATTATCGTACAATTTTCAACTGGTTCAAACGAACTTTTCAATGGCAACTAACTAACTTGATCATGTTCATAACATAAAAAAATAATAATAATAATACGCGTATAACACGTTGAATGTAGCTAGTAAATTATAAACGTCTATAAGCTATCGAAGGCACTTGAATTTATAGCCCTAAATATAAATACTAAACGCATCTTTAACATTCTAAAGACTCTCTTCATTTTGGCAATATTTTTCTCTTACTCGAAGCATTTCTTATTACACCAAGTTCGTTGTGCTATAAAACTCGTAACGATAAAAAAAGGTACGTACGCGCGCTACCTTGTCGAGTCATCGCAGAAGTCTTGGACACTGCGTTGAAAATCTTTTTATCGTATAATATAATTATAAAAACGTCAATGTATACTCGTAAGTATACGTCCTACATATCGCATGCCTCGACGGCTATATATAGCTCTCGATACGTATTTACATCACGAGGATTTGCTTGGTAAGTCTGTTTATCACTGAGGTATCCACACGGTCTTTTGAAATGGTGGACTATAGTTTTGCAAACAGTCGAGTCTTCAGCCTGATTCGCAGTACAAGGTAGGCCGTGAAGTGAAGACCGATGTAGAGGATAAGGAGAATGATGACCGAGTACGAGTAACTCGAATACCTCATGTCTACGTCGGTGAGTAGCACCCTGGGCGACGAGTAATGGCAGTAGTCCTCGGAACATTTCATCTTTGGTCTGTCATACCTGAAAAAATCAGTTAATCCTTTACTATAAGGTCTCTCGGATTCGCAATGGCAAACTATAAAAATCACTCGTGTAAACGCAAGTGGAAAAAGGTGTTCATTTTTCTAAATAAAGAAATGAATAATGTCTATCTTTCTCTATTATTTGACAGCCTAGCGAAAATCGTTTTCGTAAGAAACTGAAAATAACTGTTAAATGCTGTAAATAACTGTTATAAATTGTTTAGTTTGAGACTTTAATAGCAGATATTATTTATTTACAGATATTTACAGTTATTTACAGTTATTTATCGTTATTAACATTCTTTTAAACAATAACTGTAAAAATAAAAATACTAAAAATAGTTATTATCAGTTATTTGCAGTTTTTAACAGTTATTTAAAGTTACTTGCGGTTATTAGCAATTTTATTTCTTCTTTATAGTAATAATTATAGTTTCTATTAATAAATACTGCAAATAACTGAAAATATCTGTAAATAACCGTAAATAACTTCAAATAACTGCTAATAACTGTTATTTACGTCTCCAACCAAACGATTTATAATAGTTAGTTGCAGTTATTTGCAGTTATTAATATTTATTACTTCCACTAGGGCAAAAACCGTACTTTTTATTTTCATAACACTGCCAGATCACTTAGTATCGATAAGAATTTAGTGTAACTCAAAGTTACAGACAATATCACTTACCCATACATGGCAATCATAAGGCCCTCGAAGCCGTACTTCATGAAGGATATGTGAAAGAGCCAATGCAACATAGGATGAGCATCACTGAGGTGCACAAAGAAACCGCTAAATATTACAAAAGGCATGATTGTGCAAGGCCCAAAAACCACTCCATTCTGCAAAGTACCGGAATCGATGAGAATTAAGAATTATAGTATAAAAATGTTATTATTTAATAGATAATATTAATCATGATGGTATGAAGTTTGAAGCAAAATTTTAAATTCTTCGGAAACATCATTTCATATTACACGATTACAAAGACACCATTTAGATCATTTGTACTGTATCATTAAGAAATTTAAAAAACATTTTCACTAATTGTAAGATTTGAACTATAAGCATCATATTAATATGTCCTTTTTCCCTCCCACCTTTCGCACATCGTCTTTCTCGATACTTTTACGTGAGAAAAATGTTTAACAATTAAAAACCGACTTGTGACACCGCTTCAACGGCACATGAAAATGGACGTAAAGTAGTCACTGACTTCTAAACTCGCTAACGAAGTTTCCATAAGAAAATTTGTTTGCACCATTAGAAGCTTAATATTAGCTAATCATCAGTGACTACTTTTCGGCTATTTTGATATACAGTTGAAACAGTGTCACAGTTCTCTTTTTAATTGCTCAACATTTTTTTCGTGTACCTATAATAAAAGAATCGAGAAAAACCATATAGGTATGTACGTTAGGAGATCTTAAAAAAAAAGTTCACAGTTCTTTTACGGAAAAAGGGGATATTAAATCTTAAATTGCTCCCATGCCAACAATATTGTAGGTAACCAAATCTTTTACTACACTAGGCATTTGTATTTGAAAAACCAAACAAACATTCTTTCTGGCGCGATCAATTATATCACCGAATCTGCTTACCTGTACGTTGAGGATAGTGCCGAACACGTGCCCCACCATCTGGGCGACGAGGCTGACGAGGACGCACATGAAGAGGAAGAGGCCGAACCTGTCGTACTCGAAAAGCTGACCGGTAAGGTAGTAGACAACTAGGACGTAGATAGTCACCGCGGCAACTTGTACCGGCAGATCGGACAGTTTGTTCGCCAGGTAAAACGAGTGCAGCTTGTACCAGCGGTTGAAGTGCTCGCGCGTCAGGATGGGCAGTTCTTCTGGGACTGTGGATTAATGTAATCGTTAGGGTTGACTCGTAAAAGGCGGATTATTATACAAGAGACGAGTATTAGAGTGACTGCCAACGAAGGGCTTTTCAACGAGAGTGACGTGGGACATAAAGTATAAATTGTTGGGCTTAGTTGAGAACCTTTAAAACTACATGAAGAAGCTGCAGAAAAAACGATCAATCGTTTTTAGATTATAACTCGAGAACGGCATGAGATATAAAAAAAGTCCTGAATAAACTTTGTTGAGCATGAAGTTTTTTTAGATAAAAAACGACAAAATCCCTTTTTGTTTATGATAAAGTAGACCGAAAACAGGTTGAAAACAATGAAGGCCGTGTCTAATAGATAAATAATCTACAATACCCTTATACCATAACCGCTTGAGTAGAGATTAGTGTGACATCTGTGCTCTTGCATTTTTCAAATTTCTACGCGAATCTGGCCGACCCCGGGCTATTATTGACAGCCTGACCGAAATAAACGTAGAAATTGCACGCAGGTATAAAAGTGCCCTGCACAAGACCAAAAGCCAAAAGCGTTTGTCACACACACACACATCGTCTCGGAAAAAGCCCCCGTTGAAAGTATCTCTCCTCCTCGTCTCTCACATTATATTACGGTTAGAGAACAAAATAATTAGTCTGTTGGGAAAATTCTACATCTGATAAGCATGAAATAACGCTTTTTCTCTATGTTATCTAGGAGCGCAGACTATAAACAAAAATATATTATCTATTTTTGTTCTAATATTTCAATCAAGTAGGTACCTGAATATATAATAATTTTTTCAGGTACTTCTAATTTCGTTACTATAGAGGCTACGGTGGAATCCAGTAACTGGAAAGTGTCGTAACCGTTATTCCTATATTACGAAACGATGAAAACATTTTTAGCAAAGTTATATCGACGCCAAGTTTAGATGTTCTAGTTTTTCTTGAAGGAAGTAAGAAATAACTCACATGTGATGATGATGGCGCTGAAGGCGCTGAACATGAGAAACATTAGGGTGAAAAAGAGCAGACTGAAGTTGTCGAGGGCGTAGGCGGCGTCATTGCCGATCTTGTAGAATACCGTGCCGACAAGCAGGGCAATCATGACGTGCATCGACAGACGCGTGAACGTGAGAACCTGAAACGAGAGAAAGCAAATCAGTTTCTGCTTATTATTTTTATAAAAAAAAAATTAATAAATACATAAATGGTGAATCCAATAATTTGTTTTTACAATTTTCCTCATTCTTTATGGTCGAACAAAATGATTGAAAATATAAACATTGCCGCTATATAAATAAGTTACTTAAATTTTTTTTATACGACCGCTAGTAAAGGTCGCACGTGAAGTACAAATTTCAGCTTACGACATATTCTTTTATTGCGGAAAAAGTTGCATGTGAATGAATTTTTTCCTCGTATATCTCATATATCACGCCCAAACTTTATCGTGCAAAAAATTTCGTTTACCACATGACTCGCAACAAAGATCAATTCACTCTGAACTTCATAAGAAAAGAAGAATCCTTCATATTCTCACCCTGTCTCTAGAGAGCTTGATGGCGTTACGCCGCATCAGCACGCCGACCTGCCTCCAAGAGCTGGTGGCGTAATAAGCGCCGCCCTGGACCTCGCACTCGTAGAAAAGAGGTGTGATGGGCAGCGGCAGTTTGGGGGCGAGAGTCGGCTCGGATGAGTGGAGGCCCGCGAAGCCCAGCAGCTTGTGTAAGGCCTTGCCACCGCGCCACAGGTGACAGCTGCCGTTCTCCGACGAGGCGATCATCCGGTCCAGGTGTTCCTCGCCGTAGTCGCCGTTTATGACCTCCAGGACTGGAACGTGAGTGAATGGTTAGTCTCGTTGTTTTGATGATAAAGCGAATGGATAGGTATATTTGTTTAGGAAAGAATTGCGGTTTTTTGTTGTAGCGAATAAAGTTAATTCACGTGAATAAATTCTGGTAAATTTATGCTGAAAAATGTTGTCTCTATAAATATATGGGAATATCTCTGGAACTTTTGACTTTTCAAATTCTGGATGCATCCAGTCTCATTTATGTGCTTCGCACGTTAAACTAACAGCAACAAAAAAATTGAAAAAAAAAGTGAATTTGAAAAGTCAAAAGTTCCAGAGATATGTCCATATGCATACTCTCAAAGCAAGTAGGTTATTATTTTATAATTGTTGGTTTGTTGATTTGAAGGTAAATGCTTAATAAACTTTAAATTGTATATCTCATATATTATAGGAACTTTATTTTGTTTATTCTCATGGAATAATGGAAGTGACAGAAAAGTTTCTATTTTTCTAAAGAGCCTGTAAAATATAGAATATTATATATTATTAAAATTTGTTATAATACCATTTGCTCATATTATTTAAAAATTTCTGAAAAAAAGGAGAAATATTTGACAGTTTTGAATTTCTCAAAAAATTCAAAAGTGCGCGATTTTGGCTTTATTTATTATTAATATTTCATCCTATAGTTATCCGCAATGATCGATATTTAAATAGTATATATTGTGTTACAAGGGCGTAAAATGGGCTTTTTTAGATCGAGTGTGGAGTTTGCAGTACGAGTCGAAGGTAAGCAAGCACAGCCCGAAGGCGAGTGCGTTTTGCGAGCCGAAGACGAGTAAGTACCGCAACCACACGAGGTCAAACAGACCACTTAACTCTTGGTGCATACCAGTTTTTTGTAACGCATATATACTCTTTTTCGCGTTTTTAAAAATAATTTTTCTTTAATAACTTCAGCATATTCTGTATCAATTGTCGATGGTTTTTCTAAAAATTTCGGGAAAACAACGAGATTTTTTAATTGAAACACTATCCACAACCGCGCTTCTACCAATAATTTATATATCTTACTACAGTTAGAATCGTATACTCAATACTCACGGAAATCGGCAGGATTGTGGTATGGCGGACACTGGAGCCCGAGACCGCTGAGGAATCGCACAACGTTGCGGGCGCCGCCGGCGTAGGCGCACCGACCTTCCGCCACCACGTACAGGTGGTCGATCATGTCGAAGAGGGTGGCACTCGGCTGGTGAATAGAGCAGACGATCGTCCGGCCCCCGCGCGCGAGGAACTTAAGAAGGCCGAGGCATTGCCGCGACGTCACCGCGTCCAGGCCGCTGTGAAGTTTAAATAAATACGGACTTTTAAAATAGGTTTTATGGTTTAGGTTGAATTTGGCGTTAAAGATGAAGGATGCGAAAAGACTTTATTGATTCACGTTAGGTCAAGACTCTAAATTTAAGAAAATTTCTTTAAAAAATATATTTTAATATTTGAGCAATATTATATATCTTTCGATATTGAAATTAAAAATAATCAGTATTAAAATAAGAACAATATAAAAAAAACATATATATTATCTTTTAATGAATGTACATTTTATACTTATAATTGAGCTTCTTTATCAGATTCATTTTCTGCTTTATTATTACTCACATGCATATTCCTACAGAAAATTTTATGAAACAATTTATGAAAGTTTATTAGAGTTTATGAAAAATGGTACATACCTTGTAGGCTCGTCGAAAAACATAATTGGAGGATTGCTAATTAATTCTAAAGCTATGGCTAGTCTCTTCTTTTGGCCTCCGCTTAAATTTCCAGCGCACGTCGTTCGATGCGGCTCCAGGCCCATTTCTTTTATTATTAAGTCTATCTAAACAAATGAAACACACTGTTAATAATACAAAAAAAAAGTTGCTTTTGGTATTGAAAAATCTTAACAGAATAACTATATAAGTTTCTCTAAAGGCACAAATCAATGATTAAATTAACTGATAAAAATCCAATAATTGCTATTTCTCCTAATAGAAGATAAATTAATTAGCTTTCTTAATTAATACAAATTATCAATACATGTATGAAACTTTTTTAACGAATCATATAAAACAAGTTGATTAGATTTCGCGATGCAGCGCCTGCCGATATGCAACAGGTGCGCTCACACGTGGGCGAGAGATCTAGCTCCACCAGGCGAATACGCGGATTAATAAAGTGTTATTCAGACAATTGATCACGATATCATCGTTAACTCGATGTGAATCTGAGAAAAATCAAGTTATCTAATGGACTTTGTTTCGAGGAGGCAACATTACAATGAGCACGATAAGCTTAATGAGTAATTTTAGCTTCGAAATCATCAACGACTCGTGTCTTTTTGGATAACTTATTTTTAAAACTGCGACGGTTTTGTATATTAATTAAAAGAAGTTATAGAATCGATTAGTAAAATTTTCCGTATTTTGAAGCAACTTTGCCGGTACCAAAAAAATCTCGTTGCTCTTTTGCTATCGAAAAAAAAAGAGTGATTCAAAAACTGAAAAAACCGTTTATGCACGAATTTCCGAGCTTTTTTCCTTGAATTCTCTACGTATAAGTAAAAAAAAAAAAAAATAATACATGCGCTCGTATATAAGAAAATCTCAGTAACTTTTAGTACTAAAATTTCTTTAAAAATTTAAAAGATTAAATGGTATCTTGATATACCAGAGTTTGAATTAAACCTTTTGCTGTAAAGGAAAGATTATACAAATTTGGCAATAAAATATGAAATTTGTCAAGTTCACTGTTGTATCTACATCGATTAAAAATATACATAAGAATCACAAATATTACCAACTTTTCAACCTTTTTTTAATTTTATTAACACAGCTGCTATAGTAGAAGCGGTCGGAAAAAAATTATCCTGAAAATCCGATAAAAATTACATGAATATTCCCATAACTTTTACCGGACAGTCAATCACCATTATTTACAATTTTTTCAAAATTCCGATTGAACTGACCACATTATGAACTTTGGTTCAGTCGTAAACTAGATATCTAAAAAACTACAGCCCTTCGAATCTCTAATTTCGGAGTTTCCTAAAAACTTCCTGAAACTTCCCCATAACAATTTAATATCTCAATAATTCAAGATAATTACGGCTTCTTGCTTGACGCGCTCCGGCTCGTCGAGTTTGAGGTCAGCCGCGACGCGCATCGTCTCCTGGACGGTGAGCAGCGGCTGCAGATTGTCGTTCTGCATGATGTAGGCGGAGGAGCGTCGAAAGGCTGTGGCGTCCCGCGGGTAGCCATTCACCTGCACATCGCCCGTCACACTCGACGTTCTGCAATAGCGTCGTAAGATAAAAATGATTATTGGTGACATTAAGAGAGAAAAACGTTAGTTATGCGCTTCAAGTTTATGTCGATTTCTTGCGAGAGTATTTATCGTATTTTTATTGTGGAATAATGAATTTTAAATGAATTTTTTTTAGATTTGATTCATGCGTATTTTACTGTTATATAGTGGTGCGTGAAAAAGTTACATCAAACGTTGTCGTAAATTAAGGTTTTTCAATGATGATGACAATTTTAACGAATATTTAATGAACGACTTAGATTGGAGGACTAAATTTTTCTTTACAAAAATTAGAAAGCTATAAGTGAATTAAAATGATTCATTTGTTCTTAAGAATTTGAGCGAGATTAAATTTTATCATAATCAGTGTTATTTCAAATAAATTTTATTTTTCGTTTGTATCATATCGTTCTTTTTTTATTTAAATACTTCTTCGATAAGTGTCGATATCATAAATATTAATGAACCCTGAGGAAAATTCTTTTACGAAACAAGTAACGAAGGGTGGCTAATCAAACATGCTTTTATACACAAAATTATATTTTTCCATATAAGATCTAAGTTCAGACGTCATAACGTAATTATTCACAGTGATTAATCATTAATTCATTATGATTCTTAAAATTTATGATTCATAACTTTAATAAATGACTATGAACATTAATTAATTTTTTGTATTCATGATTTTTTAATTATATATTCACAGTGTTTCATGGATGGATAAGTAATAAAACAAAAACTTAAAGAATATTAATAAATAACTGATTAATAAATTTGAAAAAAGTTACTCATTTGGAGTAACACTACGTTACTTATTTCATAAAACTATTATCACCAGGGTTAATTCAAGAAAAGTAAAAAATTCGAGCAACAGTTTTGCCGATTGTCAAAATCCACCAGATACAAGAATAAATGAACATAAATTTTAATGCTGCACAAACGAGCAAAACCGCGCATTTACATTCGCATTTTTACGAAGTTCATTTACCGCGTGAAAAACAGACGAAACAATAAAAGACTCGAAAGATACAGAACAATTACCGCGCCTTATCTTAATTCACCGCTGAAACCATATAATATGTGCACACGCGACTATAGCAGATTAACGGAGACATTCGGTAAGATGTATAACAGATAAAAAAAAACAATGTTGCCGATGCCGATAATGATTGTTCTCGCCGATTAAAGTGGAGACCGGAGAAGACGAAATTCTCGCGGCGGCAAGCTAATCTCACGAGAATAGCGGTAGAAAGATAGATAGAACCACCGGCGTATAAGTATTATCACTCTATTCCCCAAAAATACGAGATAATTTATCTTTACAAATGCGCGTTATCGCTGCCACCCAGCCAATATAAATTAGAACAATGTTAAATATTTGCCGACCCATCCCGATGGTTTTCCAATATATCTCGAACGCATTTTGCACTTTGACAAACTGACAAAATTGATACTATACACAGTAGAGAACATGAAAAAGACTCCGTTATCTCTCGCGATAATTTTTTTTCTCTCTCCGCGTGCCGATCGTCCGCGACATATCGATATACTTCAATTACATCCACGATATACACATAGAACAACCTTTTATTTGTATTTTCGTTTTCCGGAATTTGATTTGCCGGAGATGATCGAGAGAACAACACCTTACGTAATTGCCGATAGTTACTTACTTCACGCACATACATACACGCGCGTGCGGAGGATCGGATAACGAGATAATGTGTCACGTGTGTGTGTGTGTCTCTCTTCGCGGCAATTTACAATTTCCAGCATTTATACGGTAAATAATATATAATGGGCGCTGCCAACTTACGTGAATCCGGCCAGAATGTCCATGAGCGAAGACTTGCCGGCTCCGGATGGTCCCATGATAGCGGTGAGCTCCCCTGGCCTAAAGTCACCGCTGATATGTGATAATATTTTTTTCCTCTCTGAAAAAATAAAGCACGCACATCAGAGCGCGTGTCTATCTTTCATTAATTCATCCCCAAACGAAAAAAAGAATAAAAAAACATTCATTCCACATTATACACGCGGTTATCTTCCACCTCGTGTATTATTATCGCCTCGAAATGTAATAGATGCACTATTTAGATACCGCCACATACACGCGCGATTAAAAAAAAAAACCAGCTAATTAATTCGATAAGTATTATCGCTCGTATTAATAACCCCCGGTTACTTATAATCGTTACAACGAAAATAATTTTTCCGCGTTACGCAACGTTCATTCCTTATATACGCGACCTACAAAATAAAAAAAAAATAATCGCTGCAAGTATCTACGCGGACCTACTCGCGTCGTCGTTCCACATCGTCGTCGTCGCAAGCAAGCATCTCGAGCCACCGCCAAGCCCACGCTTGGCAATTGCGAAAAGTCGTCACGTACGATCGTCCCCAATGAAACAGAAGTGTGTGTGCGGCAGCGCACTTGAAGTTTCCAAAGCGGAAAAACTAATCATCGCAGCAGCAGCAGCACCCGACTGCAGCTGATCGTCATGTACGCAAGCGGTTAGCGGAATTGCAATTAAGTTGTCCGTATATACGTATACGCGCAATTTTTTTGAATCCTTTATACCGATCGCTGCTAATTAGACGAGGGAACAAAGAGAGAGCAGCACGCGTGTAGTGTCGTTATAGTATCGGAGATGAAGAAATTTTTCGCGCGAGTATAGCGATAAGTAATGAAAGGCGACGAGACGAGACACTTTTTCTCTCTCTCTCTATGTTCTGCAGCACGCGGCATTGTAAGTATATTATACGCGAGCGCGTAGCTGAGACGATAAGTTCGAATAAATGCACATAAATTAAGTCGTCGTCGCGGGAATTACTGCCGCTATGTTAGAGCACACTATACTGCGCGTCGTGATGACGGCTACGTGCGGTTCGCGAGAAACTCCGAGCGATTGTTGCTCATGCGAATTTATATATATATTCTTTTACATTCTCGTTAATCGCGCACTTTCGCTATACAATAAGTGTATTATGCTTCGTTTTTTATTTAAGGTCGTTATTTTTTCTTTCTTTTTCCTTTCTTCTTAACGTTACTCATGCGCTTCTCTCTCTTTGTGTGGTATTATGACGAACGCTGAAAGGCGCGATTGAGAGAACGCGTAGAACACACATATATTCTCTCTCTCTCTCCGCGCGCGTAGAGATAAAACGGTGAAAAATCGGCCGCGTCGCGTATTAGTGTTAAAAGCCATATTCCGCAATGAATATAACAATATTTGCCTCACTCAACATCATCGATCTTTTACTATGAAAAAATTTCATCAACAAACTGTACGTCCACTACTCCGTCACCTTAAAAAAAAATCCCTGCAATAACAGCAACGCGACAATTTTTCAACACTCTCGTGACTTTCGACCGCTTGCGCGTATATACCGCTGTGAAACAAAGCCCGAAGCGATAACGCAAGTCGCACGCGCGCTCGAACAAAAAAAAAAATCAGAAAGAGATTACGGCGCGCGCGTATATATAGAGCCTTGACAGATATTTTTATCGATATATAGGTATATCGTGCTTATTATGTACATACGTATGCATTCGGATGCACCATATACAAGAGATATATAGGTATACACGCGCATGATAATAATATAATAAAGCGTCGAGAGATACCGGAACACCTGGCGGTAATCGATTCCCGTGAAATCAAAACCTTCCTTCGCGGTATAACATGTATTCGCGCCATCATTATTCTCTCGTCGAGGTTATAATAAGCGAGTAGCGCGCGTATTGAGATACAGAAGGCGCCGGTAGAAGTGGCTGCAACAAACTTTTATCGCATGAGGCTTTTTCGAACAAAAATCCGCTATCTGCGATAAATTCGTTTTTTACATTTTTTTGTTATTCGTTCGATCGGTTGCTTGAGTTAGACGGCCGATGGTTGCGCGTAATGTATTATTACAACGTTGCGATAAATACGCATTATAGGGTCACGATCACTATATAAATTCATTGTAAACCGTGATTTAATAAAGAGATTAGATTAACAGAGGCGCCCACCAAACAAAAACCAGATCAAAACTTAATCCGTCGCGATTCGGAGAGTTAATCGTCCATTACTAATGATCGAGCCGAATTAATAATCCCGAGTTAATGTCTTAACTGCCATGGCGAAGATACTTCAATAGGTTAATCCTATGTGGGAATCTTGGGCCCTGGGGGCACAGTTAAGGGGTTAATCGTTCGGACGTGACGACGGAGCGCCCTAATATTCGTCGAACCGATTTAAAACTGGAACGCGCATAATCAATCCTGACCGATATTTCACTATATCTATCATACATACACACAACGAAATACGACAATTAAAACATAATTATATATCGCCTTGTGCCATTCACGAGCTATTTCCCTACACAGACACATATACCGAAGCGGTTTCCACTTTTCCGATATATAATACACATTTATCAACCGTATAATGCAACGTACATATATATAATGATTCACCGATTCGTAATCGCGAATGGAAGCTAGAATATATCATTTTTTTTTCTAACCACCTTGTAAAACAAATTAAAATCCCACCGGTGAGCAGTGCGCGCGCGCGTTCACTTTCAGTCTCTCTCTCTCTCTTTCTATCCACAAGCGCTGTATAATTCACGTGTCGCAACCTCGCGCTCCTGGAACGGGTTTTCTCTCCTCATGCGCGCTTGCTCGCCCGAGATATGTATTTTCATCGGGGTATCTCATTATGTTAAAGAAAAAAAAATATCTACTGCTCGCTCGCATTATTGTCCATTATGCGTACAGGATTCTCGCTGCTCTTTTGTTTTTCATTCTTCGTACAACAACCGTGTGTTAATCACGCAGCGCGTTCGTATCTTACAGATCGATTTTAAATCCTCACATTTCTATATCAATCAGTGCTTGTCAATCCACAAAAACAATAATACACATATACCACGTACACACTTACAAAACACTCACACACACACACACACAGAAATAATATACTTTATGTAAAAAAAAAAAAAAATCGCACCTCGCGTGAGCAATCCGCTACGCACACTATAGCTGACATCGTTGAACGTCAAATTAAGCTGGTTCGACCTAGCTGGTGTCTGGGCTGTCGTCGTCGGCGTGTTCCCCGCTGACATAGCTTTCGCGTCCACTGCGCTCTTTATCACACTTAGATCCAGCCTCAAACTGACGGACCTCAAGAAAGTCAAACCAGCCGCGCGGCTGGGCTGCTCCTTCTCTGTCATCCTCTCGATCACAACTGACAACGACGACTACAGCAGTATAATCCAACAACAACGTGTATGCACGTCACGCTATCCGCATGGCATTCGGGACAACAACGAGACGCGTGGACCGGGAAGTGTTCCGCAGCTGTACCGTGATGACGTCGTTCCGAGGACCGTGCAGACGCCGAGGAGTCCTTGATGCATTCTCCTTAGATGGTGTATATACGTAGGTACGCGGCTACTCGCTCCTCGGCTCTCTTCTTTGTTTGGAGCGCCGTGCGTAAGAAGCGAGAGTGCAGCGAGTATATATCAGCAGCAGCTGTCGTCCGTCCTCTCTTTACCTGTGCGTACATACAGGGTTTGTTTATTAGTAAGGTGTATATAAGTTTCGGAGCACACACATTATATATTAATGGGAGTATATATATGTATATATATTAATGTCATCGGTAATGGGTTTCTAGTCCGCGTCAAGTTCGGAACCATCACAGCCGGCTTATGTAATTTATGTAGAGAAGCTCGAACATAAAGAACACACGCGTATACTTAGTCTATTTTTAAGTGCGCCGGCGGGAGAAAGAAGAAGAAAAAAACCGAGCGTTGCCGAGCATTCGCATGGAAATGAGAGCGTCGATCGACGAAACTGGAACGCGCGTACTGTCTGTTTCTATGCGCAGGCGACTTTGAAAAGCTTTTCGAAAACGCACTATTTGAAATAATAATATCGTTATATATTCCTCCAGCGGCGCGAGTGTACAGACCAAAATTCCTATTCATAGCGCCTTATAGTGTAGTATTGTATTACAACCACGTTCTGCGTAGATATACGTTCCTCCTCCGTTAATTTACACACGCGAGCGCGTATAGACACTGGAATATATTATAATTGCTCCGCGAGGTGTATGCATCTTGCGCACTACGTCACGCAGTTACGACGATCGGCTGCACAATTATCCCATTGATAGACGCGCGCGGTTCATCATCGAATTTCGCTAATGAAAAGCGGCGCACTATACCAGCGTACTACACCTCCGCACGCGGCGACTCATAAAAAGAGCATTAAAACATTGACCAGATGATGCGCCAAGGCCGCACGCGCCTGTAATATATGCGAAAATCCGTCCCTCTTCTCTACACACGTGTATATTATACACCGCGAGTTTAAAGAATCGAAAAACCAACAACGACAACAACACGTGCTTTCTAAAGCTATATCCTTCATTTTACACACAGATAATACACTTTTATATTAGACTTACTTTGATTGGGCGTATAAGCTGCGGGCCGCGTTCACGCGCTATATCTGCCAATTCTATAATTAGAAAAGCGTATGTGTACGTACGCGCGTGTACGCTGCTTATACTGCACTGTACTCTCTGCACACGCCTATAGAATACTATAATACCACACCCGCGCAACTGCTGCTGTTCTCCGGTCGCGCACTACTCTCTTGTTCCATCAAACAAAGCTGCTGCTGCTGCTGTACACTCGTCGTCTACGAGGACGACGCACAAAGCGCGAGCTATAACGAGAGGCAGGTGAGCGGTGACATATATATATACACAGGATTCTTTCTCTCTCTCTCTCCGCACTGATACACACGCACATGTATAATACACATACACACACAACACACACGCACGCGTCTGCGCGCGGCGGGGACGACGCCGCGACTGCGGTGCGTTGAGCGCTCGACGATCGCTGAGGCTATCCGCGCCGCGCGAATATACTATCTCGAGTGTGTGTGCTGCGCGCGTTGGGGAGTAGGAGAAGCAGTTGCTGCTGCTAAGATAAGGGATATGTGGTGGTTTTGGAGTGGGGTGTGGTTATGTATATATGTGTGTGTGTGTTGCTTTGTGAGGAGTTTTTGAACTCGGATATATCATTGTGTGCGAGTGGATGTAGCTTTGTGATGTGCGCGTGGGAATGAGTTCTGTGTATAATAAGCATTGTGTGTAGGTGTGCGAGTTGGAGATTATAAAGGTATTTAGAAGAGAGACGGTGATAAAGCTCCGAGTGTGCTATATACATGTGTGTAAGTCGCAATGGATCGGCTGTCGGAACTGGGATATCTTCTTACGTATACTGCAACGGAGACAATGTTATATATATATATATATATATTGTGAAGAGAGGGCAAGTGTAATGTAAAGTTTGATGCGATCGTGGTAATTTGATTTTGTAGGAAGTGCGGTGAATAGGTCGCTGATGGTGTATATAGATGGGATATTAACAACGAGGGAAAGTTGTATTATAGGTAGACGAAATATGATGGTTGGAGTATGTACGATGTGTATATTATGTAAAATCAAACCAGAAATTATCGCAGGTGTGCTTATGTAACTACACAACTATTCACTTTTTTTTAACAATAATTTTACACGCGGTTATATTTATCGCCAAGTGTGTAGTTAAGTTTGCGGAAAATGAAGTTTTTTTACGTGGCTGTAGATAAGAAATATAACATAAGGGTTTTGAGAAATTAGTCGGGTACGATTAATTTGAATCAGAGGACGCAATGGTGTATATATAACTTTGAACAAATATATAGGAAGCTTGCATTACAATAACGATGCTGTAATAGAAACAAGGTATCGGTAAACCGATATTCGAAAATTTTTCTTATCACATATATGTGCAATTCTTCCAAAAAAGACGCGAAAATGGTATAAAAAAAAAAAATTTTGAGGCACACCTACCACACCACATTTTTTTGGTTCTTTGGAGGTTCCAAAACATGAGAAAAATGGTGAGCACGCATTATCCCTTGCCAAACTTTTTTGCCTACCAAATCATTATCATAATATTTTATGCGATTTTTTCCCTTTATTTTAAACCTCTGCTATTTGGAACGTCCTACACAACTTTTCAAAAAAGG
>UXGD01004354.1:0-17399 GCA_900474315.1 Torymus auratus | reverse complement strand
ATGTCGAAAATCATCGAAATCTGGGGGTCGAAAAATTTCACCGTTACCAAGCTTTCTCTTTGAGAAAGCAAAAGGAAACACAAACCAAAACCGCGATACCAAATAATCCGTATACTCCTCCACATTCCTCGAAGCAAATAACCGCGGCCGGAAAACCGTTTCTACTCTCTTTTCCCCCATATACTCTGTGTTCTCCCCCATTCCTCTTTTCATCCCGTCGGACACGTGCGCGCATGCGTTCCGCAACCGTGAGCACGGATAACAAAACCATCCGCGCGTATATGAGAGAAGGAGGCTACGCTCCGTGCGCCACAAAA
The DNA here is from genome assembly GCA_900474315.1 of Torymus auratus. Classification (NCBI taxonomy): domain Eukaryota; kingdom Metazoa; phylum Arthropoda; class Insecta; order Hymenoptera; family Torymidae; genus Torymus; species Torymus auratus. Next base: position 17,082 of record UXGD01004354.1, on the reverse strand, counting down.
GGGAAGAGAGAGAGCGGATTTCGCACTCGCTCGAGCCGTATATAATCAGCCGAAAAAGGATCGGAATTCAATTACGCGCACGCATGCGCGCGTGTATGATGGAGCTTAACGCGATCGTAAACATTGATCGGTGGTAGAGGGAAGGTAAGAGAGGAGGGAAGTATACATTTTAATAGTACGCGAAGAGAGAGAGAGAGGTAGTTTGTTTTTGAAGGGAAAAGTAGAAGACGATTGTTATCTCGGTTTTTTTGTAGGGGTAATATAAGGTGCGTCGGGATTTTATTAAAGATCGAATGGTGTTTTCTTCTCTCCGAAGATGATGGTGGTTAATTGATAGTATATTCGAACCGACGGGCAATTATTGGATATCCACGAAGATTATAGATTCTATTATATTTTATTTATATTTATAAAGCAACTCAATTTATACTTTTATCGCTTATAAAGACCGAGAGAGCGAAAATATAAAGTGCAGACCTCTTTGTACATAAGGTGCAGCGTTTCTCTCGCGTTCAGAGCACATCCCTCTAAAAGAATTCTTGTTTTTAAATTAACACGATTCTTCGCCCGGCGTTCTAACAATGTTATACCAAAGCGGGACTTAATTACGCTCCCGCGTAACATGTATATGTAAAAGACCCGAAAGAACAAAGACTTCTCTTGTTGTACGAAAATAAAAACAAGGCTTTGCGAAGCATACACGACGATGCAAATCTTTTTCGCAATAAGAAGCCTCTATACAACTTTCCATTTATTCACGAATTAAACAAAAAAAATATATATATATTGTTCAACTTCCCACGACAGTTATAAAAAAATACCATATCTACACAGGGGTTGGACGAAAACAGCGAGGGTACGCTGCAACAAGTTCTTTCCCCATAGTCGCCGTTGAAGACTCGCGCGAGTGTCAGTCACTCATTCACTCTCTCTCTCTCTTTCTCTCGGTGGTTATATGAGCGTGGAAACTTTTCCCCCGGAGTCTTGCCGACTTTCTCCCGGCGGTTGTTTGCTTTCTCGTTATCCCGCGTACAAGGGAGGGAATAGCTGGCGGTCGGTGAAAAGATGAAGAGCAACGAGTTGTTGATAAAGATTAACTGCTGGGACTTAATTCAAGATAGGTGTATAGTTGATGAGAGAAAGTGCAGACACATTCCGGCGATACCGACAAGCCAATGTGCATATATAGAACGCGTAATATACTCAAGCATCCCACAACAAATCCATCACGAACGAAAGAAAATCGTAAGACACCGCGCTTGAGTACTATATACGCTATCACTGTACTTACTTACGCGTTCTGCCAGTAATACAGCCCTTGCCCAGAACTTGCTTCTCTCTCTCTACATACATATACATATACGCACCACTCGCTCGCTCGCTCGCTATTGGTCCGCACAGCGGGAGGCTCGACCCCGCTATACACCTACACGCGTTGCGTCAGAACAGTGGGGGGTGGTAGTGGTGGTGGCACAGCGCATCCCCCGGAATATCCCATTCTCTCTCACTCTGGCGGAGACTGCGGTTCCGCAGCGCGCGTGCCGCGCACATGGCGCAGTTTTTCGCGGATGCGGCGACGGCATGGATGACGTTGGATTTTGCTTTTTTATTTTCAGGGATATATATATAATGTGCGGATGGTGGGGAGTAGCGCGTGTGGTGCTGAGTTATGACGCGGTTTTTAGGGTGGAATATATATGCGTGTGTGTGGGTGTGGGTGTATATTGAATGTTCGAGGTGGAGATTGAAAAGTTTTTGTAACGCCAGCTCTCCCATTTTGGGAGTTTAATAAAGTGGAGGGGGTGGGGGTGGGAGAAATTTTTAGAGAAGAGGTTAGGTGATTGATGGTCGCGAGGTATTATAGGGGGTTTGGTGGATTCGGATGTGGTATGTAATTGTGCGGGACAGGAGAGAAAACGGGAAACCTGCGGAAATCGAAATATGGCAATTATCAGTAAGATTTGTATGTTTGTATGTTGTTTTTTTTTACGAATTGTCGTCTGCTTTCAGTAACTGAAGGATGAACAAATTTTTAATGTTCCGCGTGTTTGAGTCATATAATTTCATTTTAAGTGTGAATATTTAAAAATGCTGAAGTATCACCTGATTATTCAATTGATAGATTAATTTAGTTAGGCGTGTTGTAATCAGAAATAGATATTTACAAGTATTATTTACTTTCTGTTACAGGTAAGGATGAACTCCAACGACCAAGCAACAATCAAATCCCGATGTGTTCAATGTTTTCTTTTGCGACTGGGTAAGCCCTATTCAAAGTTTCGAGAATGCAGAGAGTAAACGATAATTTTTTTCCTCCAGTAAAGCCGTTACAGATTATTACATCGTATTTTTTCGTTAGTTCAATCTAATGTTTAGTTTTCCTTGACAATTCTCATTGCATTTTATTCAGAATAAGTCCGAGGACGGTGGATAACACACTACTCTGCATCAAATGCAAGAAAACTAGTTACTACATTACTTGTCAAAAGTTTGTTATATGTTAAGTTTGGGATTTTTTCATTTCCCAAATTTGACACAATTTTGTGTAAATTTCGGGGATGGAAAACTTTGTCGGTACTATGACCAAACGAATTTTTGTTGTTTTACCACGGGGATGTAAGCACCTGTAATGGCTCTGGTATTCCTATAAAAAGATTGCAGTAACAATAAATGTTCTCCCGGATATGTTTTTGTTTTAATTATTACAAAAGAATAACCGCTTTTACCAACACAACATCAACCAGTTTTTTCCTCTATTTTACTTATCGTGATCACACATTACTTACAAAACAACCCACTTTCAAAGTCCTCCAAGAAACTGTACCTCGAACTCTATAGCAACCGATCATAACCCTCTATACAACGTGTCCACCCATGTCCCACCAGAGTTTACAACCCCCTTCGGACACTTTCCCAGCCGTGCGCGCGTTGTCCTTATCCTGTTTATCGCACCCCAATATAACCTCTTTCCAGAAGCCGGTCTCTTCCGTACCTCCACTTCCTTGCAAAATGTTCGAGGCCAGCAACGACACGTCACGACGGCAGCACGAGATAGGCAATTAACTCAGGCGCGTTTAGCACGGCGCGGATGCGGTCAGCGCGACGATGAGTTTTGGAGCCCGTCCAAAAGCCTTTTGCGAATTTCCCTTGTTATATCCCGCGTCCAGCCTCTTTAACTTTGTTATTTTGCCACCGCCGCCGCCACAATTTGCTTCGAATTTGCCTCGGTTGTTGTTGTTGTTGTCGGTGTTGTTGTTGCGCTGCGCGTGGCGATAAAGTTTACGGGGGTAGCAGTAGCGGACGCGCGTATCTACGTGCATGTGTATGTAGGTATCTTAATCGAAATAGTTTGTTTTGTTTCGTGCGCTGACGCACCATTTAGTTTTGGTAGAAGCCGGGGTGGAAGAGACACCTGCGGCTGCGTGATCTGTAAAAGGGTGAAAGTTTGCGCGCCCGTGATGATATTTAGAGCAGGTGGGTTTCAATTGTATAACATTAAATTACATCATGAGAGCGATAAGGAAAGGTTAGGTTAATAAAATAAATATGTGTAACCAAAATGTAATTTAAATAAAACTTCAAAATTACGGTAGAGCAAGGATAAAATTAAATAATTATAAAAAAAAAAAAAAAAAAACCAAAAGGAATTATGAGGTATTACGCGATCGCGTCGGTTTCGCGGGTTCGCGAGATGCAAATCTTTTTAGTACATAATATAAAAAAATAAGCAGAATATATTGTTCTTAGCCATAAAGTTAGCCAACAAATAATTATTTCTGGTATATTTTAGCCAGAGGTAATGCTAAAATCGGGATGTTATTACTAGGGTTTCTAGAGATAATTTTTAGTCAATTTATAGCTAGAATAATACGCTTAAGGTTTCTAATTTTGCGTAAACGATATACTGTCACAGTTGGGTAAACATGCGGAACAACTGAAATCACATAGTGATCGTCCCGTAAAAATTATGACAATTTCACTGCACTTTTTACTGGACTGTGACAATAATTGTTCCTATCTGCTTCACTTGTTTCCGGTTTACCAAATTATCACCTGTGTATATATATTTATATACCAAACAATTGTTTACAACACATGCTCTCCTATACAAAAATTTAAACTTCTCCATTCTTAAAAAAGAAAAAAAAAACTGAAAGCAAAACTATTGCTATATACTTACAACCTCGTCCCCCAAGGAAACATATTACTTATACCACGCCGAGGAAAAGTTGGCCGATCAAAAAGTCACGAGAGCCGAAGAAAAACCTCGAAATTTCATCGATCGATAACATCGTCTCTGTATATACGTACACGCGTAAACTTTCGCAAACTTTTTCGCGAAGAGTTTTAAAGCGGCAAACGATGCGGAGGCGCCATAAACATTTGGCCGTTATCGACGAACACCTCACTCGCTTTCTCGTCGAGTAGTTTGCGCCAAATTTCGCTGAGGTACGATCTGGCCGCCGCCGGCAGCTCTCCATCTTCGATCTTTCTCTCTCTCTCAATCTTCCGGTATATATATGTATATAATGCATGTGTGCACGTCCGCTCGAATGTCCTCCGCTCGGGAGAAAAGTTATACGTATACTTACCCGACAGGTTATGAATGTTGTAGGGGAAACGATCGCGCGGTATTGCTAGATCAAGTTGTCGAAACTTTGGCTCGCGAGCTGCTTTTTTAAGGGCTGCGGCGGCTCTCTCTACACGTATGTCTATATATACCGTAAGATTGCGAAGCCTGCACGGATGGATCATCTCCCGCCCTCATAAATATTGTTTCCGCGTTGTTGATTCATCGTCATCGTGGGTAATTGTTTTCCGACGGTATTATGCAAACGTCACTATAATACATGCCCCTTGACACTCCACGCACGCACGCAGAAATATTTATACACCAACAAACCGCAATTCCAAGTCGCCTCGCTACTTTAACCTCGTCCTTCCCTTTCCGTCCACCCTCTCTCGCATCTATCCGCATTCATCCGCGTTCGTCACAACGTCGAAATAGCCATAGCTGTACTCACGCGTCGCGAAAATAATACCGCCCTCTCCTTTCTCGTACATCCGTATACCGACTACCGTATACGCGCGCTATTTTTAGAGTCGATAAACTCGGCGAGTTATTGAATGGCTGTTATACGGTGGACGCAGTAAAACAGCCAGAGGTAACTTACGCGCGACGGCGAAAAGTTTAAAGGCGGGAGAGGAAGGTAGACAGAGAGAGAGGCAATCGATCGATCGCGCAGAGACAACGATGAGCTTTTATTAGGTTTTGTTTTTTTTTAACCGATAGTCTGGACGCGGGGAGGTGGTATACTAAAAGTTTTAGAGCCTACTCTTTTTTTCGATGGCGCGCGGTGGGTTACAACACGTGTTCGAGGGAAGTTTGACGAGGGTGTACGAAGAGCCGACTCGGTTGGATTACGTGACTTACGTGCACGGGGCCGCCACGTACCGTTACAAGAGCTCGTGTCCCGGCAATTAGTTTTAATTATATATACGCGGTCTTTGCCGCGCGCGCTTGGCTGAATTGTCTATTTTTGTAAGCCGAGTGCCCGGGAGGGTAGTTTCTTACTGTATAGGTTAATGCCGTGTCTTATATAATACACTGGGGACCAATTGTTCCGGCGTTTAATTATGCTATTGTTTCATTATGCAGTAGATTGTACGTTTAGTGTATATACTTATGTAGGAAATTATTTATCAAGGCATTTTCGAATGATTGAAATTGGCACGGAATTACATGTTATTGCGTCAATTCAGACGACTACATATGCGACGGCAATTACACACAGTAAACAAACTTAGAACATTTATCTCCACAGTAATCTCCAAAAACTACGAAACTAATACCGTGTATATGTATATCCAACAAAACATTTTTTACACTCCCGAATGTCCATACCTATATATATATATATATATACACATATAGCTTTCGCTATCCACTCTTCCATCAACGCGACGTTTCTTTGTTTTCTTATAAACCTATACGCGAATTTATGTCTCACGGTCGACTGATTCGCCGGACCAATAAACCCTCGCGAAAATATATAGTTTGTCCCTCCTCCTCTCTCTCTTTCTCTCTATCACTCGCTTTGCGACGCAACGTGCAGTCGTATACACGCAACGTCAACGTATGTACGCGAGCGGAAGTGCAGCCGTGCACATACATCGAGAGGGGACTTTATTACGGCGGAAACGCGTCGCGCGTGCGAAAAGAATTCGAAAAGATGGCGTGACGAGGATGAGAGGCGCGTAAGATGTATATTTCACAGTAAGCTTTTAATATCGTTCGATGGTAATGGAAATTTGCTTCTAAAAATTATTAAAAACAAGTTATTTTCAACAAGTAATTATTTATTATTTAGAATAAAAGGTACATATTTTTTTATAATATGCAAAAGTATAGTTAAAGTTAACTATTTTGTTTTTGTTCTTTCATGATATTACAAATATTACAACGAACCTTTGTATCATCTCACCTCTCACCACCCCACACTTAATTATCTCCAACTGCGCAGCAACAAATATAACTATATTTATTCTTACATGTATCATAAACCCTCGAAAAAAGCCCCCTGCGCACTTCTTCACCGGTCCTCGACAAACGCACCTATCCGGCCGACCAGAGCCGAAGAAAAGAGGAGGCTGGGATGGCCACGATAAATCAAACAACCCGAGTTTTCATTTTCCCGCGCCTCTTGGCAATCCATCACAGGGATGTGCATGAGTGTAATATATAGCGCCGGGCGGGCGTAAGGTGCTCGTTGCGTGAGGTGTATATGTATATAATGTGTGCGCGAAAGAGGCGCGTATTCGTCATCCTGACGCGCGCCGATTTTCTAGACCTTTCGTTGTTGATTGATACGTATACGCGCGGGCCGATTTACCGTCAAGGGTGTACAGGTTTCGAGTGAGGATTTTTTGTTTTTTTAATGAGGAAACGTGTTTTAAAGTGGGTCAGGGTGAGGTTATTGGTGAATTTTTGCAAGTCATACTTAAAGATTATAAACGCGGTAATATATATATAAACAATGAGTGCAGTTGTTTATTTATTAGGGGCGGGATTATGCTGAATAACATAATTTATCAGAACTTAACGGCTGGTGATAAATAATATTACGTAGCCTGTTTGCAATGATCCTATTAAATTAATTTATTATTATTATTATTATTTACGGCTCACAAAATGCAACATTTATCATAAAAATGGTAGTTTTAACTTTATATTTTCATATGCCATTGGTATATAACACTTTCGTTATGGTTGATTTATCAATATTCATACCTTGTATACAAGGAAAAACTTATTTTAAATTAACATGCACTGACAGAAGGATTTATTAATTTTTAACGTCGCATTGTAACTATATTAACATATCTATTTTGAGATGTGGGCAAATATACGCATTGTAATAATTAACTTACAATATGTTACTGGTAAACATTGATATTGTAATAATTACTATATTCAAGTATAGGATATTGTATAAAAATTACAATATTGCAGTTCCAATCAAATAGATAAACATTAACTATAGTTAGTTGTTCTTTGTGCCTCAACGAAGTAGCAATTATCGTATATACGTTAGTTAAGTAGTCTGAAAATGGTTAATTTAATGATCTGAAATCATCGACGCTCACGGTTTATATTCCGGAAATTTTGCACGGGGCACTCGAGTGCGACAGAAAATGGCGACGTAATTAGCCTTCCGCGCTAATCTGTGATTGGGTCATTTCGCGAAAATTGGTTCAGTCGAATGTAATTCAGTCTTCAAACTAATCGAATGTCATTTGAACGTCCAATTCTCGGCCATTATTCTATTCCTCAGTATTATCCACCGCGCGCGCCATGATATGAGCGATATCGCTCGAAAATTGAGCGCACTTAAACTTCATTGCTATTTCATCGTTGTGAGGCATTTTATCGGTACTTCAGAAACTATATACTATTACTAACGTACTGCTGAAGATATAATTATACAATAAATGTTATAACATGCTTGTAATATTCTTTATTAAATGATATTGACTCGACTATCTTTTGGTGACTGTAAGGAAAGTTTTGTGTTCTCTTTCTCTCTCTCTCTCTCTCTCTCTCTCTCTCTCTCTCTCTCTCTCTCTCTCTCTCACTCACTCTTTCTCTCTTTCTCTTTGGACTCTCAAAAGGCCGAATAGCGTAATAAAATTGCAGGCTTACTTTCTTTTGCTTTCCTGATTCAGCGAAAAGATTATTAGCGATGCCATTGTACTTTACAATAACTATATAACAAATGCATGTGAAACAAATCAAGGGTTTGAGAAGATGAAATATTAACTAATCAAGGAGCACGGGAGCGCTCCGAAGGCAATTATCTGTCCAATGTAGAAAAAGCCTGAGAGATGACAGTGCTATTTATACATTGAAATGGGTGCGCGAGAATTTCACTAATTTTGTACGTCTTTGCATTATGTTTTATTCTAATATGTTTTATATCAATGAATCCATTGACTATCTTTTAATCAATAACTATATATACATCAAAATAATTTCGCCAATTTCCTTATTGATATATAAAAGTTAAGAAAAACAGCACGTATTCTGGAAACAGTTAATTTTCTATTAAATCGTTTCAATTAAATTTATAGAAAAGTTGGTACATATACATTTTTAAAATCCTTCGTTATACAAATCAGTATAATTTTTCTAAAATTTGGATCATCACCAAGATATCAGATCTGCCATCTTGAATTCTAAAAAATCTAATATTTGATTAAGATAGAACCCTTCTCGGAGATTAAAAAATGCTGGATTATTCACCTAGCAACGGTCAGGCAGTTTGTAAGAATATAACGTTTCCCATACACTCGTAAATTCCTCAGAAAATCATATATCCCCCAAGAACAACCGTTTCCCAATATATCTCTCGTATTACACGAAAGCCCCTAAAAATTCCGACTTATTGCACATCATTTCGCGATTTCTCATATACCCTCCGGCACTCATCTTTTACTCCAAAAATACTTAAACTACCTCATTCCTTCTCCGCCGCTATACTTCCCCCCACCAATACCATATATTTCAGCAACATATTGCGCAGTTCCTCTCCATAAACCCATATATCCGCGATACATTTCCGGCTCGCAAGTAGATTCAATCCCTCCTCTCGACATACAACCCTATCTCCCGATCGCACGAAATCGCCCGTGAAAACCGCGCGCCCCTTTATAAATTCGCGATCCGTCAGCCATTACGCTCGCGGCGAGTTACGCGTCATTGACTCTCGCGGATTAGTGTGTATAAATACGCGATCTGCGAAGACGCTTTTACGAGATAGAGAGGTGGGTGGAGGTAGTTTCTATATAATAGACCATTACCGGCATGCGCACACGGCTCGCGGAATTTAATTGGTAGGAGCGATCGCACTCGCGGTTAGAGTTGCACGGCGCACGCTGGCTTTGTTCCAATAATTGCGGCTGGCGAGCGCTGGATTCCCGTTGAATGCCGCGACAGCGAGACGCGGTTGATTAGAAGTCGATGCGGATTGGCGCGCGCGCTGAAAGATACAGTGACTATAGTTGACTTTTTTTTTAGTTTTTGGAGGGGGGAGGCATGAGTTTGTGATGCCGGTAAAAAGATCCTGATTGAGGTGATTAGATTTTTTTTTCTTTTTTTGGAGGCAAAGCTCGATTTGAAAGATAAATTGACATAGTGCTTTAACGCGATTCAATATTTATCGAAAATTCATAACTCATAAACGTGGCTTTTTTTCAAATGTTCAAGTGCATTTTTGATTTGTCGAGAGCTTTGCACGAGTTAAAATATGGTACTAATGGTTTTACCGGCTGCACTTTTGCGCTTTTTGGATTAACACATCGAACGCGACAAGCGTGTATTTTTCGACGGACACATGGACATCGTGCATTCGAAGTGCACTCCAAATGTGACAAAATAGCTTGTGACCGCGACGGGCTTTATTAAAATTCTATTTGAACAAAATATATATTTTTTTGACATCTAAAAATCGCCAAAGTATCTGAATTATTAAATATATAGTCAAGATTTACCTATACTTTCCAAAAGCATCAATTTTACAAATAAACATACATAAGTAGTTTACTTTTCAATGTAATTCTGCGAAACTCACTATTCCCTTAAAGAGGTTCGATATATCAAAATGAAAATGCTTATTATGCTTATACGAATTCTACAATAGCAGGTAAAATATCAAAGCGTTTGCCAATATCGTTTTAGAGATATAATTTACTTTATAATTTGGCTCTTATCCACACAAAGTGACAATAAACTTAGAGCGCGATTGTTTAACAATGGTTAGAGAGAAATAAAAAAAAACAAAGAAAGTAATTGAAAAATTATATTTTTAAACACGTATATAAACTTTCGAATCCAAAGACAACAGCAATTCGTAGTACTGATCGCGAAAAGGTTAATAAAAACTGTGCGGCTTCTTGACTGTGCGCGGTATACAGCTATATACCGAGCCTCCTTAAAACGGTTCATTGCAGGAGAACTTTATACTGTGGAACCGAGTGGAGTCGTAAAGCAATTCCGCTAATACATGTAAACGAATGCGTAATTAAGCCACCTTATTTGCACGCATCTATCCACTTAACTATATTCATACTGCATGCGAAACATGTTCGGCATTCGACATACTATCTACTCATAATACTTCTATAACGGCACTTTTACAGAGACGAATGTCCACCGCATTGGAATGCATTCTCCATATAGCTAGCTCTTGGACTGCACCGCGGCCGTAATTCAGCAGCGCACGGGCGGTCATTAGCTCAGCGCTCGTGGCTCCGTATTACCTATCCGATAATGTATTGTTGCGTGGGCATATACGTTATATGGCTATCGATATAACGAGAAGGGGGAGGGACGCGGTCGGGGGATAATTAATGTTGATGATGGGAGTAGGATTTTTGGGATGCAAGATTCGCTGATGCATGATGGGCTAATGTGTGCTATATGTATATAGTTGTCAGGATATGGCTTTTTTGAATTTCGGAAATGTGTTTTAAAAACTCGGATTGCTTTCGTAATAACGAGCGGTACATATACGTAGAGGGAACGAGATATGAGAAATTTTCACCGTGTTTATGAAGAAAAAAAATTTTTTAATTTGGCTGACGTAACGTCGACATTTTCACTTGCACGTATAATATATATAAAAAATCACGTTACTTCTTTTTACGTTATAATAAAAAATGTGTATACGTGGGAAAATGTTGTAAAAATAAGCATTTGCATCATACAAGGATAAAAATAAACTTTAAAAACCTATATGTATATACGTTCACGAGGAAACCCCCGCACTATATTATGCATACCCCGAAAAACTCTTCCGCCCGTTCCAAAAATAACAATACGCACAGCCGCCATCCTCGATATTACACACGACCTCGCGCGCATATCGTTTCCCCGCGATTGTGCGCGTCGCGTTCTCGGCAACCTCGATTCCCCCCCTCCTCTCCTACTTTTTCGAAAAGATAGAGCACGCGAGTATACACACACACATATACAGCAAGAAGGGTGGAAGCAAATAAATATTCACGAAAACCGGAGCGCGCGGGGGGTATGTAATGTGCCGCGGGATGATGTAGCGTCTCGGGCGTGTATTCGTGTCTCTGTGTTTGTATATATGCGCGTTCTCTTTCGAGGAGAGAGAAAAGCGAGCGATATAGGGGAGAACCGGTGCGACTGATGCTGAAATAGATGAAGAATCGTTGAGATGGGATGTATATAGTGTAGTGGGGCATTGGGGTGACACGCTGGCGGTGCTAGAATGAAGCGTTTTGTCGGGATTTTTTTTTTCTTTATTTGTAAAGTTAAACATTCTAATAAATCTAAAATGAAAACGTACAATTTTACGTTTATTATATACGAAGCGTTGATATATCAGAGTACCAACGAAAATGACAATTTTTTCTTTTTTCTATAAACAAAAGAATGCTATAAAATATTCACCGCAGCCAAGCACCATCTTCATTCGTTCGGAAATTTGTTTCCCAGTCACGAACGCGTTACGTCGACGAAATCATTCGCGCGGCGTCACGGCTATATACCTAGTGCAGGGGCGCGCGATCGGACCACGGTCAATCGGACTCACTCCCTTCTCTGTATAGCTGCTGCTGCTCTCATACGCCGCTTTATAAATCATAGGTCGGCCTTCCTGTTTACGTATTCACCCGGTGCGCGCGTACACACACACATGTTATGTATGAAGCGCGAAGAGTCGGAGCGGACGGATGAAGCCATCAGGATGGAAAGAAGCTATTTGTCAGGTGATCGATTGGTTGTGTAAGCGCGCGGGGGAGAGTGCGAAAAGATTCAGTGGAACGTGGAAGTATACGTCCTTGTTAGTTTACAGATGATTTTGTTAAACATTTAATGGGAGAGGTATATGAGGAAATCTTAAAAAAAGTAGCGCTTATCTTCAGTTTGAAATGTTAAAAATTTTTTTTGAAGACACACCTTCGGGACAAGGTTTATCTCATTTGATTGGTCATAACATATACGAAAACGCTCGTGTTCCAACGAAAACGACGCGGAGACACCTTATTAAAAGAAAATCCATTTTTCTTATGGGAATTTAACATGAGATTTGATTCAAAATTAATTTTAAAGTAAACCGAGCAACTCTATTCGAGAGAGCAGATTCGATATAGAAATCTTCACAGACGCGTCTCTTACCAGATGAAGAGTTTTTTGCCAAGGAGAAAAAGCACGTGGATGGTGGAGCCGACATGAAGAGAAGAAGAAACGGATTGAAGTACTTCGGTAAAAATAAAAACAATTGCGAGATTCTAATGCGAATCGATAATACCACGGCCATATCCTACATAAATAAAATAGGCGGTATAAGATACCCTAATTTGCATAAAATCGCATAAAAAATATGGCAGTGGTGTGAACGCAGAAACATTCATATATCTGCCTCATACATAAACACAAAGGACAATGTACAAGCCGACAAAGAATCTCGCACTCTCCCACAGGAAACACAATGCGAGTTAGCTAAACTAGGCACCCCCGAAACAGACTTGTTTGCTTCTAGCCTTAATGCAAAATCCAAAAAGTTTATATCTTGGCGCAGAGACCCAAATTCAATCGCTGTAGATGCCTTTACCGTACATTGGGAAAAATACACGTTTTACGCTTTTCCACCCTTCACAGTAATTTTGCGCGTTCTCCAGAAAATAATTACAGACAGAGCGGAAGGAATCATTGTAGTACCCCACTGGCCAACACAACCCTGGTTTCCCCTATATAAACGTATGGCCGTATCGCCTTTCATCTGCTTGGGACCAAACACTAATTTACTGAATTAATTATATTACTAAAATATGGTTAATTTTCTATCAGCGTATAGTTTTATGTTATTTCCCGGTTACAAATTTTCGCGCTCTTTTTCTATTTATTCAAACTCTATTTATTTCTATTTATTTCTAACTCTATCGTTATACCAAAAACCTTGTACAAAAAATACACCAGCACAGTTGTTCGACTAAATACATATGGGCAATTCTCTGGAGTTTCTACAAAAAAGTGGTTCCAAAAAAAAAAATAATAAAAATTTCGAGGCACACTTCTGTTAAAATTTTCTCATATACTGTACGACCTACAGAACAAGAAAAAACTTATAACAGAAGTGTGACTCAAAACTTAAAAATTTTTTTTTTTAACCACTTTTTTGTAGAAACTCCAGAAAGTTACTCATATATACAGCTGCTAAAATAAACAATACCGTTACACTCATATTCCAAAAATAGAAAAAAAAAATCTTTTACCTTGCGTTTCGGCTATCATTGAAATATCTCGTCCAAACAATATACACACCCGGCACAAAATTGCATTGGCAACCAATCACGCTATCGACCTGTAGGAAAAATAAACAAGTTAAAAGATAAAATCATCGGACACTTTGTCATCCATTCCCGAGCGCTCGTAATAAACATTTTTAGTCGCCGAAATATGGCAGCGTTCGCGTGTTTTTAGCCAGTTTTAAATTTGCAAAAAATTCGCGGCAACAGCAGCCGCAGGAAAATCCTATATCTGCGACGGCACTGGCGGGGATGAGAATTCAAAATTAAATTTCCGCACGTCATATATTCATCAGAGGCGGGCGAATGCGCCACGCGTTTATATACACTTCGGTGTCGCTACGCCCGGCGACCTACAATTTTTATAATAAAAGAGAGAGAGAGAGAGAGAGCTGAAAAAATGAGGGGGAACTTTGCTCTGCCGACGACATCGTCGTCGTCATTTGAATTGGAAGCGAGCGGAGAGGAGAGAGACACTTTTAAAAACCATTTATCATACGAATTCGATAAAACAGGCGCGCCAGCTATCTTCCTCCCTCGCAGACTCTATATCTCGTTCATTTTAATTTTCCGCGACGATTGCGGCTATGGGTTACACGTATATGTATATATACACACATGCATGCACGAGGGATAGGAATATTTTTTGGCTCTAGTCGTGCCTAATTGAATCCACTTATAAAGCAAGAGAGAGAAAGACAGAGTCATTTGGCACGAGAGATATATTTTAACGGCGCGTGTCATATAAATTCTCGGATTTTACGCCGCGCGCGGGCGCCGAGTGTTCTTTGTAGCTCGTGCCTTTGAGTTTTATATTTCATTGTTGTTTCGTATGTACACGCGCGCGAATTGTTTCGGGGGATTATTTCGGTTGCCCTATAGCTGCGCGAGAAAGGTATACGAGTGTTCGCGCGGATAGCGAGTGAAAAATTGCAAGCAGTATAAGGGGTATTGATAAAATCAATTGTGTACATAAAGCTGGAAATGACTAATGAGCTGTGTAGAGTGGTGAATTTTATAAATAACATTCATAACGTGAATAGAATTCAATTGTTGTTGTTTTTTTTTTTTTTTTAATTTTCAATATTTGGTAAATGGTACGTATTGTTGTATTATGTTCAGAATATTCATAATAATAAAAAATTTATTCTTCATCTGGTTTCTACTTTAGTGTAACTTTCTCTCTACCGAAAAAGTCTCGTTTCTCTTACACATCTTCCTTCTAATACTCTATCACGACGAACTATCCATTTTCCGAGACGCTCCGCGACGATGAGCAGTCGAGTGAGAAAAGTCCGGCCGAGAAGCCGCGGCGGAGCCGTTGATAACGAGCGAACTAAACGGCGTAACGTGATAAGGCGAGAAGTGGCGAGATTCCTCGAAGGAGGCAGACGCGCGATTATGTCGTCTGGGTCGACGGGAACGACGCGGTTGTCAGCCGTAATTTTGAAATGTATGTAAGATACGGTGACAAGATGGCTGAGCTGATTCTATTGAGAATTTAAAGTTTCTCGAGTGAACGCGTAAATAGAAATGAGTAATATTAGGTGACTTTGCATTGTTTATATTTTTAGGATTTAAATTTTGAATTGTTATTATTATTTTTTTTATCACTTTTTAAGATTGCAGTCAATAATACGTATATATTCACGTTCTACTATACATCACAATTTATTGTTACACTTCCTTTGTACATTCTTATACACTTTTAAAACGCAATATCTTAATAAATACTTATTACGGTGGTTTTACGTATATCATACATATTTTAAAAGCTTCTATCTTTAGCCTCATGAATTTTCCGTCTAACCACGTTAAAGTATATTAATAATAGGGAGGAAAAATAGAGAATAATGTTTTTTTTACTCCACCAACTCTGCTGCACATTTTTAATAGAATCACCTCGAAAAATGTTTCAAAGTTACGAGACAGTATTATACTTTCCCGTTTTCACGTTCGCGAAAGTAGTTTATGTGTTTTCGGAAAAAAACTCTCGGTACCTACTCGGCGCGCGTTGCGCAGTGAATGTTCGCGAAACTGAAGGATTTTTTTTTTTTGTTTTCATAGCCACGCAGCGTCCGGGATAAATTGGAGCATGTGGGGTGTTTTAAAGAATGTATGATCGGTACACGTACACACACATAGGTGTGTGTACGCGCATTGAACTAGATTCAGTATGTCCCAATTAAAAATGTAAAACGAAATCAATGTTTAAAGCGCTAAAAATATAACTTTCGTCTTTATTAATTCAGAATATTGAAATAGTCCGATCCTACTTTCCACACGTATATTGTATATATTGAATCACCCCCCGGCGGCGCGCGTAGTTCACATCCCATCGAATAATTGCATTAACCGTGCGTGTACGAAATAAAGCGTCGAACAATGTACTAATGAAAACGAACGAAGCAAAAATAAAAACGCGAGACAGGCAGATTAAAGCCATTTGTACCGGACGCGCCGTATATAGCGGCTATACTCGAAGATGGGTTATAAAGAAGAAAAAAAAACGTTAAGCTTGCCCGAGGGGAGAGAACGAACGTAAGTATATTATAAGTAAGAAACGACGACGGGAAAAAAGTCGCTGCCGGCGGTATATACGGTATAGCAACGAGTCTGCCCGGTGATGCGAGTCCTTCGGGATCATCGATACGACAGCTAATTCCTTTGGTTCTCGTCCGCGATGTATAAGCGTTCAATATTTCCCTTTCCTTTTCTTCCTCTAATCTAAATGGAAATATTCAAAGACACGTGTATAGTAAAGCTGAGAACTATAGTACACGTGCACCAGCTGCTATTTGGGAAACGAAGTCATGCAGGTGCTCGAGGTGAAGCTCGCAAGCGGCTTGCTTTGGGAAAGTTTTCGTTTACATGTTGCAACGCGATCGCGCTCCCTGGATTGCTTATCCAATGAAGGACGAAGTTCTCACGTTGAGCGCACTAGTATAGTGCACACTTCGTACATGCAAGGATAGTGTGTAATCCGTTCTTTTTTGGATCTTCGTGCTCGAGAGTTGTAGGAAATTGTGTATATACGAAAAGTGATTTTTGATAAATTTTGTTTGTGGATATAGATAAGCTAAATAAAGTAAGTCGGGGTGATTCGGCCACTTCGCTAATTCAGCCAATTTTCTAGTTTGCTATCTTTACTTACCCGAAAGTTTAAATAAACGATGTCGCCAGCTTCGAAATATCAAAAATATACGTTTTGTACAGTTTTTAATTGTTTAAAAATGATCAGTACATTGT